>QODF01000022.1:1722670-1819360 GCA_024372805.1 Oostethus manadensis | reverse complement strand
GTTGAGGGAGTCCAGCTTGGTGACCTTAGGATATCGTCTCTGCTATTTGCAGATGATGTGGTCCTTATGGCCTCATCAGGCTGTGATCTTCAGCGTTTACTGGAGAGTTTGCAGCTGAGTGTGAAGCTTCTGGGATGAGAGTCAGCACCTCCAAATCCGAGGCCATGGTTCTCAGTCGGAAACGGGTGGACTGTACCCTTCGGGTTGGGAGTAAGGTCTTGCCTCAGGTGGAGGAGTTTAAGTATCTCAGGGTCTTGTTCACAAGTGAGGGACTTTTGGAGCGTGAGGTCGACAGACGGATCGGTGCAGCGTCTGCAGTAATGTGGTCACTGTACCGGACCGTCATGGTGAAGAGAGAGCTGAGCTGGAAGCTCTGTTTACCAATTGATCTGTGCTCCCACCCTCACCTATGGTCATGAGTTATGTGTCATAACCGAAAGAATGAGATTGCAGATACAAGCGGCGGAAATGAGTTTCCTCCGTAGGGTGGCTGGACTCACCCTAAGAGATAGGGTGAGGAGCTCGGCCATCCGGGGAGGAGCTCAGAGTAGAGTCGCTGCTCCTGCACTTTGAGAGAAGCCAGTTGAGGTGGCTCGGGCATCTAGTCCGGATGCCTCCCGGGCGCCTCCCTGGTGAGGTGTTTTGAGCATGCCCAGGCGGGAGAAGACCCCTAGGACACACTGGAGGGACTATGTCTCACAGCTGGCCTGGGACAGCCTTGGTGTCCTCCCGGTGGAGCTGGAAGAGGTTGGCGGAAGAGGTTACATAGCAATTTGAAGAAGTGAGCAAGTGAACACACACACAGGGCTCAATGAGATGGCAGTAAAGGCTTGCGAGGGAATTTATTAGCGTTTGTGCTTAAATGGCTGTGTTTGTCAGAGGACAGAAGTGTCAGAATGTGTGTGAAAGAGTATTTGTGTGTATGTTTCTGTGAAAGAGTGTTTGAAAATGAAGTATATGAAATATAGGATGTGTATGGGTGCAGTCCTACTTCTGTAAGATACCGACTGTTCTTGAGCACTTTAGTTTTTTTTAAATGGTCCTGATTTATTTTGTTTAAATGTTTTTGTTTTTTTTGTACTATTAGTCAGTATTATTTAGTATTTTATGTGATTATTTGCTTGAAGAGAATGATATTTCAGTGATGGACAGTTTACCTTACCATTGTTTTTATACACTGAGGTCAATTTTGTGATGAGCTTTAAAAAAAAAAGTTTTATAAACAATAATCTGCATATTACCAAGTCTCATGTTGATAGGTGTATAACAAACTGTAAAATGATATTTCAATAAAAACAATAAATTAAATTCATATAAAACATATTATCCGGGAAGTCCAATATTGGCATTTTTGTCGCTATCCCATCTGCCGATGTTATCCAGCTTTCAATTTTCGATTGCGATATCAACCGATATCGTTATGTGTAGCATCACATATCTCCTGTTGTGGAATTAACACCTATCTGTTGGGAAGCTAATGGATACAGCATCAGCAATTAGCTTCTCAACGTGGCTGTAAACAACATTGTACAACTCGCATAAGCAAACATCTGAGAAACACACGATTGGGCAGGGCAAAGCATGCTTCGAGGAACTCCACAAATTTGGTGAATCCGGCGTCTTGCACAATAGAAAAGGGTTGGTTATCCAGTGCAATACACTCCATGATTTTCCAATTGATGGCTTTCGCCCTGGAAATTAGAAGTATTCAAAGAAGAAGCCCTGTTTTTTCTTCGAATAACCAACGCTTTGCAGTCATTGAAAATCACAAGTTTAAAATCCGAAAGGAGATACCACAACAAGCTTGATATTGAAACCACCAACGCGGGCGTACGGGCCTATATACGTTTTTTTTATAGTTTTTTTTTATAGGGGAAAAAACCCAATAACGATATTTACAGATACTACATTTTTATGCCAACATCAGGCCGATAATATCGGTGGGTCGATATATCGGACATCCGTACTTATGATACTGTAGATAACAACTTCCTTCTATCTGTGATTAATTGCAATACAAGATAACTATGGTCAAAATGTGATTGATCACAATTTTATATTTTAATTGGTTATCTGCCCTAGCTCCGACTAAGGCATTTTAGCAAATGGGATTAACATTCGGATTCTCCCAAGATCCATAACATTTTTAAGTTTGTTTATTTGCGTCTTTTTATCAAAAGTCAAGAGACTTTCTCAACCCACCCAACACATTTCTGGCTTTCAAAATACAATTACTTCGAACGACATCCTGTTTACTTGCGCTAACAAAATAAGGGTGGCATAAAAATAGCTCAGACCAACATTGAGGCAGCAAAGTGACCCCACCTACAGAGATCATTTTCATTTTAGTTTGCATCATGACAGGTCGCATCAATTTATTGTGAGCTGAATTCGCATCCATCCTGACAGTCCAACACCAAAACATTTTACGGCTGTACCTAACTCAGCTGTGTTGGCCCAGCTTGTCTAGACTGAATCTGTCAGATGATCTGTGCAAAAACAGGATGTAGATGATAGATCAGCATGGCAATCATGAGATACAGTACAATCAGTGAGGAGGACTTCAGAGGTAAAAGTGTCATGTAGTGCGTCTGGAGGGATGTACCGACCCGTACTGTGAGTGGTCGTTGCTGCCCATGTCAGGACATTGCAGTTTCTGCACCAGGATCCGAATGATGCTGATGAAGAGAACGAAGTTGACCTGGGAGACCACAAATATAAATCAGAACTGTCATAGAAGATAAGTTGATTGGTTTCTAAATGTGGCGTTGAATAGTAACAGGACTAACCAACACCAAAGAAAACTATGGGGTGTATTGTATGGTGGGAATGCATATACTGTACTCCACATTGTTATGACGAGTGAATGGCAATGAATCAAAAACTATTGACACATCACTCAGATCTTTGCTATAACCACTGTAAACATCACCTACAGTATCGGCAGAAAAATCAATACTGATATGATCACAGATCTCATTTTATGCCAATATCGGCCAAAATATTTTCAGACATTCCCTAGGTGGATTATTCCTAACACAAAAATTTTGGATTAAAAGTTATGGGAATCATTCAAAAACAATTTTAAAATAATAAAACTCATCCTACCAGGATAGAAAGTCCAATGGGTCCATTGATGACCCAGTTTGGTATTGGGTGGTCGTTCCTCTCCCAGCATCTAAAAACATTAAGCTACTGTAATTTTAACATTCATTTTATAAATCTAATATTTTTACCCTCTCAAATAGGGTGGTCAAAACATTAGAAACAGCTCAAAGTATAATGCAGTGAGAAATAAATGTGAAGAAATTTGAAGTTGACCAAATAAAGCTTTTTGAGTGGACATCACTGTTCCTTCTTTTTTTTCTCACATGCAGCAACCATATCAGAGACAAGCTGCAGTGTCATGAAGTGCACAAAAAGCTCATCACTTAAATCCTATCATGTGACCTTTGAGCTGTGCTGCATGTCTTGTCATGCCACAATCGCACTTTAATCCCAGCTCTGTATGTCAATGTGCCTCTCCTACAAAATTCCTGTTTGGAATCACATCATCATCATCATCAGTACCAGAGCATGTAGGAGCAGCTCATTAACACTAAAGAAGCACAAAGTCACTTTCCTGCAACATGAGGCATCTCTTCACACCAGTGGCGGCTGCGGGTCATTCATGGAGGGGAAACTCATTTTTTCTGGCCTACATCGTTGTTCATATGTAAATGATTCCTTCCTAGTTGTTTTTAACAAAGACAAAGTCACTGGGGATCAGTAATGTCTTTGGATCAGTTCCGAACAACAAAAAGAACAACTTGGGCCACGTTCACACTGCAGGGTATGGTTCCCAATTAGAATTTTTTGTTTAAAATTAGATTTGATTTTTTATGTGGTCCTTCACATTACTGAACAAATGTGACTTGTTATGTGAGCACAAAGAGTCAGGAAAGTGACGTGCATACGCAGAAGCACAACATCCCTCGCATTGGCGTGTATTTACGGATGTAAAGACTGTTGCGTTGTGTGCTCCAGTGATGTGTGATACTATTGATGTCATATCTGATTCGATACTGAGTAAAATTCAGACTGATATTGAAGATAACAATTCAATACTATGTGCAAATTCACCCAATGTGTCTGGTAAATGTTAAAACGTAGTGTTCAGTATTTCAAATTATACCATAAGAAATACAAAATATCAGTATAAAAGTAATTTAGTGATTTATATTAAACTGTGAATTATATTGAGGTAGGTGGCGATTTTCGAAATATAGACAAGCAAATATACAACATCAGAAAAAACAGGGAAAAAATAATATACCAAAAGCATCAAAAGTATCACTATTTTGATTTCAGAATCAGCCCACTGCCCCGTAGACCCCCAAAGACGCACAGCGTCCGATGGGCAGGATAAAGTCCAGCATTTATCCAAAGAGCATCCAGTTTTGTGCAGTGCAAAAAACCCACTCTGTGCTTCTCCATCAAAGTCAATAGACGTCCAAGTGTGTCACTTATTAAAACGCACTGACTCTGCGGGGATGAATGAGAGGAAGTCGTGTCAGTTACCTGATTGTGAACAAAAGATGAACAAAAGGTATTCTTGCGCATATTTAAATATTCAATGAAATGTACACAAATCTGTACATATTACACCACTTTTTGGAGAACTTTAGGGTAAGCTGTGCTTCCTTTGCCCTCTAAGAGCAATCGCTACTGCTTCACACTCACACTGAGACTGACTCACTCACCCCGTGTCCTCCAGGTAAATCCTCATCATCACCCAAGTGAAGACAAACACTGTCGGGATTCCTGTGTCAACAACACACAGCAACGTCAAATAGAATTGATTATTATCATTTCAAATAAGAGATAGCCCTAGTTACTTCTTTACACAACAATTAAAATATATTATATTAATTATTTTCCGTGTCATCTTCATTTCAGTAGCACACAAAAATATACTCATTAAAAAGCTGAACAACAAGCGGAAACACAAGTGTAGAATATCTAAAAACAGTAGGCAAAAAATGTTAAATTATTAAAAAAGATTAAATTACAAGAAAATGTAAAGGAGAGAGGGAGGATCAAGTATAATAATAACAGAATTAAAAATAATAAACATTTACAACAAATAATTTGTAAAATACACATGAAGTGTAAACATGATAATAAAAATATAAACATAAACATCTTCCCACCGATCTGTGTTATAAATGCATGATTCTAATAATTCTTCACATTTTCTAAAGTTAAATGTTCAGTGGCTGACTGGGAGAAACACACAGCATCATCCAAATGCTCCAAACACTGAAATGATCCAAAACCAAAACCACACAAACACCATAAAACACATGCAACGGGATCATACTGCAAAATAAAAATGCTGCAATCACATCAATTCTGCGGGATCATAAACAAATGCAAAATGAAAATGTTGCAAATGCCATAAAGAAGCAATGACCCCATCACCCACCCCCAAAAGGCAACTCAACGAGAAAACAACCGTTCACGGAAAAAAACGAGCTAGCCAGACATGAGGGACAGCCATCTTTAAAAACACGAGTTAGTGGTTAGTGGAAAAAATTGGTACGTTTTTGTTTGTCTTTGTTAATCACCTGGTCGTAAAACTCTATATAATACTGTGAAAATGACATCTTAGTCTTCAAAGACAAACAGGTCTGGCACCTGCGATACCTGGCACACTGGAACTTGTTCTTTTCAGGTAGC
The DNA here is from genome assembly GCA_024372805.1 of Oostethus manadensis. Classification (NCBI taxonomy): domain Eukaryota; kingdom Metazoa; phylum Chordata; class Actinopteri; order Syngnathiformes; family Syngnathidae; genus Oostethus; species Oostethus manadensis. Next base: position 1,813,639 of record QODF01000022.1, on the reverse strand, counting down.
TTGTTTTTTGGGTTTGTGTGTGTTTTTGGCATTTACAACATTTTTCTTTTGCATTTGTTTTTGGTCCTGCAGCTTTTATGTGATTGCAGCATTTTCTATTTGCAACATTTTCTGTTTTTTATGAGGTTTGTGCGTTTTTGCTTGTGGATCATTTTTCTGTGTATGATGCGTTTGAAAGTTGCTATATGTTTGGGCCTGTCGACCACCGTATGGAATGGCAGAATTTTCACATTTCCAAAAAAACAGGGAAGGGATCATAAGTATATAAGCATGTTTAAATCTGACTGCAAAGGTGCCTCACCAGCTATGAACTTCACTAAGATGGAATATTGATGCGAGCGTGTTTCATACCCCAGCCAATGAACATGTAGATGACAAAGTGTATGTCCTCCGAGAAGATGACCACCAGTAATGTGTGAAGGTACAAGGCTTCCACTAGCAGCCAGAAGAAGTTAGCCATAATGAAGTACTGCAAGAGGACCAGACTGGCTCGACACGCCACCTGAGATGCACAAACACAACACACATCAACACTAATGTGTACCTGGCCTCTAATTTCGTAGACCAGGTGCAGGCGAGGCGCACCTTTGCTTGCGCCTTGCCAATGGTCGTGTTTTAGGGGCGTTTTGCAATTTTGTGCCAGGCACAGCTTGGTGTGAGTATGCCTCCGTTCCTACTACCAGCACAAGTGGCAACGAGGGAGGAGAGAAGGCGCGACTGGGTGTAACAAAGCCGGGTCAAATCTTCATCAATCAAATGAGCTCCTCTCCTCACTTTTAAATGTGCCGCTGGCAAACCGAATTGCAAGTTTCACCGAATATGGATGAAGACAGAGGAAACTTCTCAAACTTCTCCCAAACCGAAAGTGATGTTTTGGTCCGGGAGGTTCAAGCAGAACATATGGTCAAACGAACAGACCTCCACGGGCTGATAATGTGGCCTTGGAGGAGATTACAAGTGTAGTAAACCAGGTTTGCCCTGATTTACAAGGAACTTGTCTTACCCAATTCATTACGATCATTTTTGCAGTTCTCGGGTACACAATCACACGTTTGATGAACCGATTATTTAAATTAACCACATCCTTATCAGATCTACGAAATTGTCACTACGCCAAGCTGAATCAGCACCTCCCCCTGCGGCGCGCCTCGGTCTACCAAACTGGCGGTGCGCTGTGTTTCACTGGACAAAATTACCAATGCGCAGCCTGCGCCAAGCTGGGCAACCTAGCAAAAATTTGAGCCCGCTGAGACAATTAGGCTACGATGCTTATCGTTGTGATATCTGGGTATTAATTGAGACTCATCAGGATTCTCATCAGATGGATCAGCACCACTTTGTGGGGCATCATGTTCCATTTAATGCTGTTTACATCACTTCAGTGTTATTTACATGAGGACAAATGAAAGACTGCCAACATAGTAACAAAAACTCCAGTTAACAGGACTGATGGTTTGTTCCTCATGTAGTTTTTCATTTCCTCCGCAGTTATGTGTTGGTTTATACTGGATGGGGTTAGATTGTGCCTCACCAGTGATGACTGACTTGAACAGGAGAATGTGCGGCTAAAAAGAATGTTGTCCTTGACCAGCACGGCCACAGCCCTCAGGATGAAGGAGAAGAACAGGTTGAGGTGGATGTAGTTCCTGGTGCAGTGGAGTTTCCTGCACATTAGCACAATTTAAACTGCTGAAGCGTTGTATACTAGTATCACAAGCTGATCTTCTCATAGCCCTGCAGCAACACTCCCACACACTGCAAACACTGACAAATGCAACCCCATAATAGTCCGACAGCTATTCTCTGGTGGATATGACAAGGTCTCCTTCAGGCAACAAACAAAAAATAACTTTATGTTAGATGATGTTGTAGGCTCCAGCATACGCGCGACCCCAATGAGAATAAGCGGTATAGAAAATGGATGGATGGATGATGTTGAGAAAAGACACTTACTGACCGGTCAACCATTAAATAAATTTAAAAAATGTATAAATTAAATTACATTTGTCCCTCATTTATTGTGGTTAACTGATTCCAGACTCAATTACCGAATTTCCATGAAGTAGGATTTCGTATTAATAGGGAGTATTTTCCTTGTTAGAACATAGAAAACCTGCTCACGACTTTCTAATTTTTGTTTTTTTACCATTATTATAGAGCGGTATCTTACCATAGCCTGTAGACATCAAATAACACTCTATAGTCACTTTGACTTTTTCTTTGTTTACACAACATTGCTAATACGCAGGCTACGGGATCACTGCAGGGACGGTCAAGGCTTAAAGGACAGCATGATAGCAAGCTAACTACTTAGCCTGCAATTTATTCATCCTAAAGGATAAAAAACAGAGTGAGGAAGAAGGACAAAGACATCCAAAAACATCCATCATCCATCCTTTTTTCCCCGCTTAGCCGACATCGGGTCGCGGGGGAAGCAGCCTAAGCAGAGAAGCCCAGACTTCCCTCTCCCCGGCCACTTCGTCCAGCTCTTCCCCGTGGATCCCGAGGTGTTCCCAGGCCAGTTGAGAGACATAGTCTCTCCAACGTGTCTGGGGTCTTCCCCGAGGCCTCCTACTAGTCGGACGTGCCATGGGAGGCGTCCGGGTGGCATCCTAACCAGATGCCCGAGCCACCTCATCTGGTTCCTCTCAATGTGGAGGAGCAGTAGCTCTACTCCGAGTCTCTCCTGGATGACAGTGCTTCTCACCCCAGCCACCCTGCGGAGAAAACTCATTTTGACCACTTGCACCCGCAATATTGTCCTTTCGGTTACTACCCAAAGCTCATGACGATAGGCGAGGGTAGGAACATTTATCCACCGGCAAATTGAGAGCTCTGCTTTTCGGCGCAGCTCCTTCTTCACCACAACGGACCAACGCAGAGTCTGCAGACCGGGCAAGGATCATGGACTCAGACTTGGAGGTGCTGATTCTATTCTCCCCCCACCCCCCCGGTGTGCACATCTAAACAATCAAAGGCTGTGACGATGAATATGTGTTCTTTTCATATTACTAAAAAAGTTCTTCAAAAGTAACATTAACATAATCAAACGCCAAGGATGACAATGCTGGACATGTCTCACCTCAAGAAGCAGAGGACAGCGCTCCCTGTGGTCAGAGCGATGAGTGACAAGCTGTGACCCATCGTGTACAATGTCTGCACCAGCACATAGAACAACAGCTACACACACACACACACACACAAACACACGCACACACGATTAACTCCAAATAATTGCAACACGACATGCCTGAGCAAAACTTATAGTGATTTTGAAGTAAAAGCCCACAGCTGTAAATGTTGTTTTCTAGTTTTAGGTAAAAAACACACTTGCTGTGTCTCAGTAAGTGCACTTGTGTACTTACACTTAGTTTTACTTTGAATGCACGAGTGTGTTGACACTGACAAATACGTATGATGAACTGCAGTGCACTGTCAATACCCACATGCTGCACTCAAATACAAGGGGAGGGACTAACTGGCCATTAAAAAGGAGAGAGGAAGAACAAGGTGAATATTGCGATTGTCATTCACGGTGTGCAACGACAGTACTGCGTTTGGTACAGAACTACACTGTCAGAATTCACACACTCAGAAACTAAGTACATAGTGTACACAGTATACTTATTGAAGTGTACTGATGCAAGTGTTCCATTTGAGACGGAGGCTTAGCCTTTTAAATGGACAAGTACGGCAAAATGCAGTGCACTGTCACGACCGGATGTTAAAACACTCAAAATGGTGAGAATCAGGGGTGGGGCATCAGGGGGGACTGGGAGGGCGTCACACCCTCAGCCATAAGCGGTGGGACTTGTGGAATGATGTTACCGTGAGTTTTTAGACACGGATAGCATCTAAAAGAAGACTTGTTTGTTCGGACACGTTTAAATTAAGTAACTTGTTGCTTTTTTTTGGCAGGCCACGGAGTCTGTGAGAACTCAACACACAGCGAAAGTTAGTACAAATAACTTTGGTCTTGTTGCGAGAGTTATCTGCCGGGACTTTAAAGCTAAACTTTACCAATCAAATCACCCTTTTCCTTGTCCATTTCTGCTCAATATTTGTTGCTGCTTGTGGCCACACAGTCACCACTGCTTCCTCAAAGTACGGTGTGGGCCGAGGGTCAAACAGGATGTGCGCGCGTAAACCGTATATCAAAAAAAATTTGCCATTAAAGGAAATGTCCGTGAATGACTTCACGGACAGCCCTAATTAAAATATACTTGGTATATGACATATACTATTGTGTATGCTTCGGTAAGTAATTGAAATGTTCTGCTGCAATTATTCCATTTGAGGCACAGCAAGAGTGTTTTAAAAAAATGGACAGGAAAAAACAATATGTGGAGCTAAATAGTGACAAAGGTCAGATGTGGAAGAGGAGGAGCATCATCAGGCAGTTAACTGAACAAACATAATGGGTCGATTCATAGGAAGACAGTCGTGACCTAAACTGAACCGGCTGATTGAGCTGCAATTAGAAACATTCTCCTGACCCGTATGGACCCGACAACCAAGTACAGCCAAAACAATGTGAGAGCAACCTCAGCCTTCAATCAAAGACCTGTCCATACAGGAACATTTGACCCTGGAACAGATTAATTTGGCATCATATTTGAAATGGAAACAGACAATACTGCATCATACTGATGCTGCAACAGATTGTGTTTAGTCTTCAAGAGTCCACTAGTCAACTCTTTATCTTTAGAGTGCTGTTACAGTTCTGGCAAAAAAAAAAGTGTTCTCATTACAAGAGCACACATGACCATCATCAAATCAAGCCACTGGAGCATATTGATTCAGATCAAGTCCACTGCTAATTGATCACCCCTCTACGAGCACCATCAAGGTTCAGGGTCAGGAAAGTGACACGAAGGTTTGGTGCACCTTGTTCTGACTGGTGTCTGACCCACACACGGTGGCTATATTAGGGAAGACCTCAGACCATCCAGATGCCGTGCAGTTCCTGCTGATGTTTCCTGGAGGAGAAGAAGACAAGTGTGATGCTGAAACATCCATCCATCCATTTTCTATACCGCTTATCCTCATTAGGGTCGCGGGTATGCTGGAGCCTATCCCAGCTGACGCAGGGCAGACATACAACCATTCACACTCACATTCACACTCTAATGGACAATTTAGAGTGATGACAGAAATGTGGATAATGTGCTAAAATAAAACATTTTATGCTTTTGTACTCTTACTTAAGTTATGTTCAATCAAGCGAGTCATGATGAAAAATAAAAACATCAATAACATGAAAATACAATACATTTTGTCTGTCCATTGAAAAGTGTTAATGAGCTTTTTTCTTTATGTTTCCAATTGTTTTAAATATTTTCTTAAGTAAAAATTGCAGAATTTGCAGTTTCTGATCACATAACAAGGCAGAAATGAAGTCTTTGTTTTGTGCCTGAGCCAAGCCAATTGTGATTACACGGTGCAACACGCTGGATGGCAATTTCTGTTTGTCAGCATTTCACACAGAAAGCGCACCTAAAAGTGCTGCAAATACCAAAAACACAAACAAACCCACAAAATAACTGCATGAAAGAAATACTGCAAGTTCACAGAACAAAACCGAAGCAAGCCAGGCTGCCAGTGGTGCCAGACTTGAGGGATATCCTTCTTTAAAAACATAGAAAATTATATTTTTCATAGGGCTGTAAAAAATAGAGCAATAATTGTGATAGCGAAGTTATTTCATTAATTAAGTTAAATTTTGCAGCACATCATGGCAAGCCACTCGTCTCCGTTATGATGACAGACGGCGGCACAGTGTAGCTCCCCACTGCTCTTTTATAACTTTGTTCTGATCTGAACACACCCGCGACCCTAATGAGGATAAGCGGTATAGAAAATGAATGAATGAATGATCTGAACACTTCAACAGCCGTGCAATTCCAACACCATATTTGTGTTTCCAACTCATATCAGTATCTCTAGTCAATTCATCCTCACAACGGGGCTTTCTCATTATCGCTGACACGAGATGCATTCAGGGACACTCCGAACATCCCAACAACTTCTTCATTATGTGTGCATGTGTGGTCTAAATAAAGAGAAAGACAAAGAAAAAAATTTGTGGACATTCTTTTCACTGACTTTGCAACATTTAATGCGCAATTAGAATTTGCTGCATTTAAGTATGCTTGGAAATCCCAGAAAATAAACTCAGAACATGTTCATTCAACTTTGGATTATGTGGTGTCTTTGAACACAATCACTCATTTCTCATAATAGCAAGGTTAAAGTGTGACTCAAATGTTGTGCTGTTATTAAAGAAATTCATGTTACGTAAAAAGATTTTCAGTCATGTGTATTATCTTTTAGCTTTATTTGGTTTTCAGTTCATTTGGATCTGTTAGTACATCCAAATATGTATAATTCTGTCTTAACTCTGTTCTGCTATATTTCTTTCAATAAAATACAGTAAGAATTTGTTTATTTCAGGATATTTGCAAATGTGGTTAATCATGATTAATTATTTTAACTGTGATTAATCTGATCAATCATTTTAATCATTTGACAGCCCTAATTTTCAGTATTCTAGAGCAACTGATTTTTATGTCCAGGTTTTTAATAAAGACATAAAGAAAATGTACCTTTTTATTTTTTCACTTTTTCCTAGGCATCCCAGTCACTAACTTCTTTATAGTCTGGTTAACTTTTGTTGTGTGAAGTTGCAGCAGTTCTTTCATGCAGTTGTTTTTACCATTTGCACATTTCTATTGCATTTGTTTTTATCCTACAGTGATAATAGTATTTTTAATTTTCAGAATTTTTGCCATTGCTTTTGTTTCTGGTGGTTACCCTACACAGAATGAGTTGGTGCAGAATGTGTTTGATGCTCACTAATTAGCAGATGCTAAATGTTCATATTACATCATAACTGTAAAATGTAGTGAGTTCAGGGTGAGGGTGGTATTTTTTGTGGATGCGTCCCAGCCTGGCTTGTGTCAGCAGGCTCTTGCGTTCTTATGTAATGTCTATAAGTGGAGACAGCTGTCTGGAGACACAGGACACACACCCAAGACAACATTTACTTTTGAAACCCGATTTACCGTTTGTGCCAAAGACGGTCTTGAGGACGCGGGGACAAGGGACGGTGGCAGTCTGTCCGATCACTGTGCGCTCCCAGCACGTAATGTTGTCCCATGCTCCTTTGCAGCCTGCTTCTGATCAAGGCAGACAAGAAGTCTTATGATTTTGACAACTGACACAATGGACAACAAAACAATATTCTGTGACCAGCAGTTTTTGCTCACATCATTATTTTGCTCCACCGGGAGCTTTTTTTAACACAAACTAGACACATTGAGTTTGCCTCACCAGCACTGCAGGCTGTGTGCTTTTTGCTTGCCATTGTACAGGGTGCCCCTACAGTCTGGACATAATATACATACATCATACAGATAAATTGTCAATTAATAAATAATGTCAATTAAATAATAACAAAAAATCACATTAGAAAAAGAATTTACCATTTTTAATTTAAATATATACAGTATATGTTGAACATACATATACATACATATATTAAAGTTTCTTACAAAAATGTCAGTTTAATTAGCAGTTAATTCATGAATACAGTCAAATAATAAAAATAAAAAAAGTAAAATCTAAATAACAAATACAAAAAAATATATTAAAAGTAATGCATTAACATTAAAAAAAAGAAAATATCTATATTATATCTAGGTATATAATATAAGTATTTATATTATATACAGTGGTGTGAAAAACTATTCTATATAAAACTATACTATATAAAACTATAAGACCCCTTCCTGACTTTTTATTCTTTTGCATGTTTGTCACACAAAATGTTTCTGATCATCAAACACATTTTAATATTAGTCAAAGATAACACAAGTAAACACATAATGCAGTTTTTAAATGAATGTTTTTATTATTTAGGGAGAAAAAAGTCCAAACCCACATAGCCCTGTGTGAAAAAGTAATTGCCCCTGCACCTAATAACTGGTTGGGCACCCTTAGCAGCAATAACTGCAATAAAACGTTTGCCATAACTTGCAACAAGTCTTTTACACGCTCTGGAGGAATTTTGGCCCACTCATCTTTGCAGAATTGTTGTAATTCAGCTTTTTTTCAGGGTTTTCTAGCATGAACCGCCTTCTTAAGGTCATGCCACAACATCTCAATGAGATTCAGGTCAGGACTTTGACTAGGCCACTCCAAAGTCTTCATTTTGTTTTTCTTCAGCCATTCAGAGGTGGATTTGCTGGTGTGTTTTGGGTCATTGTCCTGCTGCAGCACCCAATATTGCTTTAGCTTGAGTTGACTAACAGATGGCCGGTCATTCTCCTTCAGGATTTTTTGTTAGACAGTAGAATTTATGCTTCCATTTTTCTCAGCAAGCCTTTCAGGTCCTGAAGCAGCAAAACAATCCCAGACCATCACACTACCTCCACCACAATTTACTGTTGGTATGATGTTCTTTTTATGAAATACTGTGTTACTTTTACGCCAGATGTAACGGGACACGCACCTTCCAAAAAGTTCAACTTTTGTCTCGTCAGTCCACAAGATATTTTCCTAAAAGTCTTGGCAGTCATCAAAATGTTTTTTAGCAAAATTAAGACGAGCCTTAATGTTCTTTTTGCTTAATAGTGGTTTGCGTCTTGGCACTCTGCTATGCAGGCCGTTTTTGCCAAGTCTCTTTCTTATGGTTCAGTCGTGAACACTGACCTTAATTGAGGTAAGTGAGGCCTGCAGTTCTTTAGATGTTGTCCTGGGATCTTTTGTGACCTCTCGGATGAGTTGTCTCTGCCCTCTTGGGGTCATTTTGGGCGGCCGGCCACTCCTGGGAAGGTTCACACTGTTCCATGTTTTTGCCATTTGTGGATAATGGCTCTCACTGTGGTAATCAGGCCTGGGGTGGCTTCAGAAATTGAACTCAGGTGTGATAAACCACAGTTGTTATTTTTTTAACAAGGGGGGCAATCACTTTTTCACACAGGGCCATGTAGATTTGGCGTTTTTTCCCTCACTTAATTACGTAAACCTTAATTTAAAAACTGCATTTTGTGTTCAAATATGTTATCTTTGACTAATAGTTTTATTTATTTATTATGAGCAGAAACATTTAAGTTCACACCACTGTATATAATATTTATATTTTCTTCTTATATATATTTATATATATTACATTTATATTTTAAGTACTTGTAATTTATTTCTTAACTATAATTCTTACAAAAAATTAACATTAGAAGAATGTGTATTGCATAACATTTTATTTAAAATTTAATATGGGCGCCAGCATTAGCCAACAGTTTCTCAAGCCGCCTGGGAACTGCATTAACTAATTTCACAAGGAACTCTTGTTGGATGGAAGACATAACTTCTCGTATTCGCCGTTCCAGATCTTCCAAAGTTATTGGTTTGGTAAAATAAATTTGTCCATACATCATGGAACATACACAACAAATTGAGAAAAATATTACAACATGTGAATAAATTACTTTTCAATAAAGATGATATGTGATGACCTTATCGAGTGCTAATGTGCAGGGAGTTACTTTTCAATCACCCTGTATAGAAGGGGTACCTAAAGTGTGACAGAGCAAGCAAAAATTAAAGTTTTTATTTTCTAACCAATTAGCACACTTGTTTATGAAGAAAGACTTGCAAGAAAATATCCCATTTTGGTATATTTCATGACAGGACGGCACTGAAATCTCATTTGTAACATTTACATACAAAATGCTCAAATTTACTTATTATTATAATTTTCTGATAAATGCTTGAGTTGTACGTTGTATGAGTAAATGAATGAATATTCAGTCAAAGCTTTTTTATTCTTTATCTATGCATTTTTAAATCACATGAATTTTAAGTTAAATGTTTTTTATTCAGAGTGATTTACAAAAGTGCCTCACCGTTTGTGTCGTTTTTCTGTGCATATACATAAACAATAAACATAAAAAAATATATCATACACTATTGTGCACTCTATTCATTACAATTCATGATTGTGGGGTTTTCTTCACATTTTCCATGTTGCTGGACTGAACAAGATATGGTAATGGTGACGTTTTCATGTGCCTCAAAGTCACCAATGTGTTCTTCAAACATTGTTAGTGTCTTTATGCAATGTTCACCGAAAGTGGGATCGATTCTACGCAGTAGAGAAATCTACGTCACTTCCTCCATTTGCAAATTTTTATAACAGCCCTTCTGCAAGTCTGTTGCTGTGTTTATTATTATTTTAAAATGTATTGACATATATGCTTAATTCAAATTTATTTTTCAATTCAACTCAAATTTATTTGTATAGCGCCAAATCACAACAATAGTCATCTCATAGCACTTTACACATACAAGTCACAGAGAGCCAACTGAAACCCCACGTGAGCAATCAAAAATCATACTTCATATAATGTATATAGAGCTGATAAAAATCTTAAAACCAGTAAAAAAAAATAGCTAGAATTTACTTTTTGCACATTCGGGTCTTAATTAGGTTTTAAGTAGAGCTACAATGTGCAAAAGCAGAAGGGGGAGTGTGACAAAAAGCACTTTTTAAAGGTAATTTATTGAAAACAACAGTTAAACTTAAATAGGCTGTTTATCAGCTGATCAAAAGTTTACGACCTTTGCTCAAAAAATTCTCCAAACCAGACAAAACATTTTCTCAGTAGGACCGGACGAGTGGACCGATGATGAAGTCTGAATAAAGTGATGTGCTGTGTCTTCCAGCATTTGTTGTACTTCTCGAAAATGAAGAAGAAGCAGATTTTGCTGCAATTGTGACAATAGGCTCTAGCTTCAGCAGGACGGAAACAACAATGTACGACGCCATTATTGTTTCCGCGTTTGCAGTTTTAGAGCATGCGTGGTTGTAAAGGGGTGGAGCTCTGATGCAGGCGTTTTCATAGAAGTTGGGAGAAGGCCGTAACTACTGTTCATTTACAGATCCTGGATATGCCGTCTTCGTCTAGATGATGCGCCCGTTTGATAAAGTATTTGTGCGTTTAGGCCTTGGATCGTCTTTATCTGGATGGGGCTTAAAGTGTTTATATAGTGTCTATATAGCATCTAAAGCAGAGGTCACCAGCCCGTCGATCACAAGCAAATTCTGAGATAATTCCGGTTGGTGGTAGTGGTGGTGTTTGGGTCTGGATCTTGCACAGGTTCACAGCCGAGACCAGCGATCTTGGTCCAGACTATGAGAATTAAATGGCAGTGAGATTAAAATAAGTAACCCACATAGAATGTGTTGGTGCAGAATGTGCTTGATGCTCACGTAGCTCAATTAGCCGATGCTAAATGTTCATATTACATCATAACTGTAAAATGTAGTGAGTTAAGGATGAGGGTGGTGTTTTTTGTGTGGATGCATCCCAGACTGGGTTGTGTCAGCAGGCTGCTGCGTTCTTACGTAATGTCTGTAAGTGGAGGCAGCCATCTGGAGACACACAAGACAAACACACAGGACAACATTTAGTTTTAAAATCCGATTTAGTGTAAAGATGGTCTTGAGGACGCGGGGACATGGGATGGTGGCGGTCTTTCCCCAAAGTGTATAATATATTGATAATATATTGATAGTCTGTCACTGTGAGTTTGAAAATGTATGGAAACAAAGCTGGGTGCCATCAACTGGCAATATAAATGAACTACAATGGCATTGTAGGCATTTTTTGGTCAAACTATATTTTTGTCAATGTAACCCCAATTTGCCACACAGGTAATGCAAAAAATCAGTTTTATTATAGAGGAGTGACTTTTTTTTTTTAAACCACTTTCGGGAAATGGACTGAGTTATTGAGAGGAATGAACTTAGTGGTGGAGAAAGAATGGACTTAGTCGTAACGCGTATCATAGATTCACGGCCATATTTCTGATTTGGAATCAGTGTCACTTTGGTTATTGTGTGAATTTTTATTGTCTGAAAACAGAATCGATAACATGCAAAACTCTACAGGTGACTTTGTGTGTCAGTGCCAATGTCAGCTCATTTGAAAATATACTTCCTTGATTCACTTTTAGTTATATTGTGTGTGGATAGCGCCACTTACGTTTAATGAGGTGTAATGTTTTGTCAAAGTTTGGTCTAAGTACATGTTTTGCATGCAGCAAATGCATTTAGTGCACATTGAGGTGCACAGTAGCGGAAATGTAACATTTTATATGATTTATTTCATTGTTTTTATAAAAAAAAATGTGCATGTCACAAAATGGTGATGCTGAAACTGACAACAGATCGTGAAGCATTGAAAACATTTAACTCAGCTTCCCCTGTTTATTCAAAGGGTCTGCAAAATATTTGTACTTGGTAATAGCTTCAAATTACTGTAGTCTATGCATCTTGACCCTCTAGAATCCTCCTGGTACCCTTTTCAAAGGAATCACCCATACACATACAAAGATTAATGCCTTTAAAGATCATCACAAAAAACGATCACCCGTGTCTCTAAATATTGTAGCCTGCAAAATCAGGGAACCCTGTGTACAGTATTTCCTTTGCCTTTCCTTCCCACTACGCGGATGTTTAGCAGCAAACCCAACATGTCAGCTGTGTCAGCAGGGATGCCAACTGTCACAAATCAAACATAAACAAAAATGCACGGTGGCTGAGTGGATGGCACATTGGCCACACTGTCAGGAGATCTGGAAGACCTGAGTTCAAATCTCCGTTGGGCATCTCTGTGTGGAGTTTGCATGTTCTCCGCATGCGTGTGTGGGTTTTCTCCGGGTACTCCGGTTTCCTCCCACATTCCAAAAACATGCACGTTAGGTTAATTGGCAACTCTAAATTGTCCATTAGAGTATGAATGTGAGTGTGAACGTTTGTTTGTCTATATGTGCCCTGCGATTGACTGGCGACCAGTCCAGGGTGTACCCCGCCTCTCGCCCAAAGTCTGCTGGGATAGGCTCCAGCATCCCAGTGACCCTAATGAGGATAAGCGGTATAGAAAATGAATGAATGAAACAAAATGAGTGTAATATAGAATAATATGTGTCATTAATAAACTATTTAGTAATTATATACTGTAGTTTTAAAAGATACCGAGGACTAACAGAAATGCAAGCTGTGGGATGTATTTTTGGATACCCCCACTTGCATCTACATACATTGGCCAGTTCATTGGGTACACTATCTCCTTAGATCCACCTGCACTGCCTTTACAAAGCCGTGCACCTAATGGTGCAAATTAGGTACCTAATTTGTACAGTACTGGGTATAAATAGTACATTTTAAAGCTCAGGTGTACAAACTTAGGTGGCTGTGTGGTATTGAAGCGCGAGTTGCACCTTTGTGTTGCCCGTCTTGTTCTTCGTCCTTCAGTCTTATCAAACACTCAGCATGGTCTCTCTCCACCTCCAGCAGGAAGTTACAGGTGGGGTGGCGGCCATCGACCTGCAGGAGGGGAGGAGTTAACAATACATAATATTGCAAACTAGTTATAGTGCCGAAGAGATGACAACTTGACAGAAATATGAAGAAAGACCAATGCATCACGTTTGGTTTTTCTTGGGAATGTGTGTGTGTCACAAAGCTCAGTGGAAACAATTCTACCTGCGCATATACGGAAATGTATGATAGCATTGAGTTCATAAATATTTACGTGCGGTGTGTATTTACATGATCAGATTTTGAGGAGATTAGTGCAATAGTAAACATGACAACTTCTTATGTGTTTGCGTCAACGTTCTACTGAATCATCAGGATTCCAAAATTGTGAAAAGCTATTTGTACATTTGCCACAGCAAGAACTCTCTTTATGTTTAAAATAATGTCTAAAATAGTTAATTATTTCTTGTGGGGCCCGGTATCCAGTGGTTGGGGACCACTGATCTAAAGAACATTGCCCATCTTTGCACTTTCCTTTCTTCCTGCTGCTGAAATCCTCATCCACGCCTACATTGGCACCAGAATTGATTACTGTAACAACATTTTCTATCGACGTCCATGCAAAACCCTCAATAAACCACAGTATGTTCATAACTCCGCTGCCCACTTACTAATGCACACTCGCCCCTTTGACCACATCACCCCGTCATCTAAAACCTCCACTAACTCCCTTGTTAACCAAGCACTGAACCTAGGGTGATAGAGCATTCATTTTTCACTGCCCTCTCCCTCTGGAACTTACTCCCCGCACTTGCCTGTAATGACAATGACATGTCCATCCATCCATTTTCCTCCGCTTATCCGGGTCCGGGTCGCGGGGGCAGCAGCTTCAGTAGGGAAGTCTATGAATTCCGAGCGGAACTCGTCTACCCCTGGAGCCTTGCCACTGGGGAGTCTTTTAACTACCCCAATTACCTCAGCCACGGTGATAGAACTGTCCACGTACGTATCCTCAGACTCTGCTTCCTCTATGGAAGGCATGTCAGTGGGATTGAGAAGGGCCTCGAAGTATTCCTTCCACCGACCAACTATATCCACAGTCGTGGTCAGCAAGCCCCCGTCCGCACTGTAAACAGTGTGAACTGGGGGCTGCTTCCCCTTTCTGAGGTGTCGGACGGTTTGCCAGAACCTCTTCGAGGCCGACCGAAAGTCGTGCTCCATAGCCTCACCGAACTCCTCCCACACCCGAGTTTTTGCCTCGACCACCGCCGAAGCCGCGTGCCGCTTGGCCTGCCGGTACCTGTCAGCTGCTTCGGGAGTCCCGCAAGCCATCCATGCTCGATAGGACTCCTTTTTCAGCTTGACAGCAGCCCTAACCCCCGGTGTCCACCATCGGGTTCGGGGCTTGCCACCACGACTGGCACCGACCACCTTGCGGCCGCAACCACAACTGGCTGCCTCAGCAATAGAGGCACGGAATACGGCCCATTCGGACTCAATATCCCGGTCCTCCCTCGAGATGCAGGCGAAGCTCTGCCGGAGATGAGAGTTGAAGACTCGACGAACGGGAGATTCTGCCAGACGTTCCCAGCACACCCTCACTACGCGTTTGGGTCTGCCAGGTCTGTCCGGCATCCTTCCCCGCCATCTAATCCAACTCATCACCAGGTGGTGGTCAGTTGACAGCTCAGCCCCTCTCTTCACCCGCGTGTCCAGAACATACGGACGCAGGTCTGATGATACGACCACAAAGTCGATCATAGACCTGCGACCTAGGGTGTCCTGGTGCCAAGTGCACTTATGGGCATCCTTATGTTCGAACATGGTGTTCGTTATGGACAAACTGTAATTCGCACAGAAGTCCAGCAACAACACACCGCACGGGTTCAGGTCAGGGAGGCCGTTCCTCCCAACCACGCCCCTCCAAGTCACACTGTCATTGCCCACATGGGCGTTGAAGTCTCCCAGTAGAACTATGGAGTCACCAGCTGGGGTGCTCTCCAGCACCCCTCTGATAGACTCCAAGAAGGCTGGGTACTCTGAACTGCCGTTCGGCGCATAGGCACAAACCACAGTCAGGACCCTTTCCCCAGCCCTAAGGCGTAGGGAAATAACCCTCTCGTTTACTGGGGATGACTCCAACACAGAGGCACCAAGCCGGGGGGCTAACAATAAGCCCACACCAGCTCGCCGCCTCTCCCCTGCGGCAACTCCAGAGAAGAACAAGGTCCAGCCCCTCTCAAGGAATTTGGTTCCAGAGCCCAAACTGTGGGTTGAGGTGAGTCCGACTATATCTAGTCGGAATCTCTCCGCCTCTTCCACAAGCTCGGGCTCCTTCCCCACCAGAGAAGTGACATTCCATGTCCCAAGAACCAGATTTGGCCGCCGAAGACCAGGTCGCCCGGACACCCGCCCTCGACCACTGCCCAAATCACACAGCACCGGACCCTTATGCTTGCCCCTGCAGGTGGTGGGTCTGCGGGGGGGAGTTCCCGTGCGGCTTTTTCGGGCTAGGCCGGGCCAGGTCCCACGAGTAAAGACCTGACCACCAGGCGCTCGCCTGCGAGCCCCTCCCCCAGGCCTGGCTCCAGGGTGAGGCCCCGGTATCCCACGTCCGGGCGAGGTGCGGTCACTCCTCTTGCTTTTTTTTATACGGGTCTTCTGATTGACACGTCTATCTTCAAAACCCATGCTAAAAACCACCTATTTAAACTGGCTTTTAATGCTTATTGGTCCCATTTCACTCAGTTTGCAGGTATCCCCATTTAACGATGTGACTGACATGATCTGTATTTTACTGCTTTATTGTACTGTATATCTGTCAAGGGAAACCTTTCTACTGGCAGACAAAATTATTTGAGAATTATGAGAGGTACAATTGAATACAAATTTGCATGCAAGAAGACAATTCAATACAACCTGAACCAACAGCTTCTTAAGAAGCTACAACAGATGTTGCTATATGTGTGTATGCAAAGGCAGAGGTAATATAAAGTGAGAGGCTAAAGCTATCTTAAAGTACTGTAATAAGACATACATGTTCATGATTCTGAGCATGTGGAGGACATGTTCTGGAGACAAAGGCCTCTAGCCTTCATTAGATAATCATAGCAAGTCTGGGTGACATTAATATGTTTCATAGCAGAAATACATATTACAATTATAAGTCAAATGGCATAATGGACAGAAAACATTTTACAAGTGCAATGACAAACCAATCTGCTATTTGCAGATGATGTGGTCCTGATGGCTTCATCAGGCTGTGACCTTCAGCGTTTACTGGAACAGTTTGCAGCTGAGTGTGAATCGTCTGGGATGAGACTCAGCACTGCCAAATCCCAGGCCATGGTTCTCAGTCGGAAACCGGTGGATTGTTCTGTCCGCGTTGGGACTGAGGTCTTGCTCCAGGTGGTTCAAGTATATTGGGGTCTTGTTCCCGAGTAAGGGACGATTGGAGCGGGAGGTTGACAGACGGATCGGTGCAGCGTCTGCAGTAATGCGGTCGCTGTACCGGACCGTCGTGGTAAAGAGACATGCTCTCTGTTTACCGATCAATCTTTGTTCCCACCCTCACCTATGAGTTATGAGTTATGGGTCATGACCAAAAGAATGAGATCGCGAATACAAGTGGCGGAAATGAGTTTCCTCCGTAGAGTGGCGGGACTCACCCTAAGAGAGGGTGAGGAGCTCGGCCATCCGGGAGGAGCTCAGAGTAGAGCCGCTGCTCCTTCACATCGAGAGGAGCCTGTTGAGGTGGCTCGGGGATATAGTCCGGATGCCTCCCTGGCGCCTCCCTGGTGAGGTGTTTCGGAGATGCCCAGCTGGGAGAAGGCCCCGGGGAAGACCTAGGACACGCTGGAGGAACTATGTCTCACAGCTGGCCTGGGAACGCCTTGGTGTCCTCCCGGGGGAGCTGGAAGAGGTCGCTGGGGACCGGGAAGTCTGGACCTTCCTACTGAAACTGCTGCCCCCGCGACCCAAACCCGGATAAGTGGAGGAAAATGGAATGACAAACTATATTTTCCTGACAATATTGTACTAATCATTTGTTTTCTTTATTGAAAAGTGCCTTTGAATTTTTAGGAAAGCGCTTCTAAATAAAATGTATTATTATTATTATTATCATTTTTATTGTTATTATTGTTTATTCAGTCCAAACAAATGCAAATTTTCACAAAACTGGAGTGAAGTCAAAAAGGTGAACAGAAATCAAAGCTGCCAAATAAAGGTTATTGTAGCATTGTGAGGTGAAAAAGAAAAAACAGTGTTAAACCTGCACCCACTGAATTTACAGAAAAACTAATTTTATACATATATAAGCTGCACCGCACTAAAAGCCACACATATCCACGTCATAAACTGGCATATTTTGGTGCACGAGACCATGAGGTCAACTCTTCATGTGACTGGAGCTAGTCAAGATCTATGAGAAAACTCATAACAAACTTGTACACCCATTGGAAATCCCAGGAGGTCATTACTCAATATTACAGTCTCGCTTATCTTACAAAGGACGCTAAAACACACAGCAGTTTAACACTTTTAGCCTTCTAAGATGACACCTTGAGCAAGACTGTTATATTGAGTAATGACCTCCTGCGATTTCTAATGGGTTAACTAACTTGTCTGAGTTCCCTCACGATGGTGCAGGATGCAGCAGACATCCGGGATGCTATAGGAACAATTAAAAACATGAAAACATAAAGAACCAACAACTAGTTGAAAACTGAATAGTCGATTGATTGCGTGCCCTCAAGCACAAAGTCAAATGCTGACTGCAGTGTCTTTCCCCATACTGGTTTCACGCCACTACCCAATCAGTGGTATTCAAAAGCACATAGGCTGTTCCTCTTCTTTGTTTTTCATGCTGCTCATTATTTTTGTTCATCAGTGTTTTGTTTTGTTATTATTGTTTCATGCCTTTTATTTTTTTAGTTCTTGTTCTGGCCTCTCTGGGTTTCTCTATTTTCTGCGCTGGGCGGAGCGATGAGTTTCACCTGTTAAATGTTTTAGTGTGCTGTTTCTTGCCAGTTACTCTAGTATTTCCTCAGTCATCCATTGGGTTTGGATCAATTAGAAACCCTATTTGTTTGTTCAATAAATTGTTTGATGGTCTTTTTCTGTAACTAAAAAAAAATAAAGACAAAAGCATTTGCTAGCTAGATATGTTTGGATGGATGATATTTCTCCATTTACAAAAAAACTCTAGAAGAATCCATCATTGCACTCTGCCCATGGTTGTTTACATTCAAATATCACTGCATTTTATGTCCTGTTATTATATGTCTATTATACATAACCGGATATGACGTTCAGTCTGTGGTGCGTCTTTGCATGGAGATAAAATTATTTTCAGCAGCCCCCCCCACTACCCAAAACATCCTCAGTAGAGAATTTGAACACACGTAAAGTGGCAAAAAAAGATCCATAAACAAGGCTCTTTAGTATTAAAGTAAGTAAATAAGTAAATATGGGCGCACGCCCAATTTGAAGACCACTGACATAGATCAATATTGGTGAATTTAAAAAAAACATACAAAGGTAGAAAATATCCACGTGCTAACAAAGTATTTTAATAAGAGTCACTAATAAAATAACCACCACCCCTCCAATGTATTACATATACAGTATGAAGTATGGTTATTGACTAATTATGTTTCTACTATAACACTTTGTGCGCATCACAAAACACCAGACTGGATGGCGAAATAACAGCCTTTTTATTTTAGTCACAGAATCACTACACCACAATCCCTAACACGGGCTACTGTCACGGCCATAAACCCACACCAAAATAACACCTCTCTGTCCTCTCAATCCTCTATGTGTGTCCCTCTCTCCCTTCCTGTCCATCCTTGTCTTTCCTCCCCCCAACCCCGGAACACATAGCTCATGGCAACACATAAACAAACACGAAACATAACACCCTAAGAGTCATTACACTGCCCCCCCAACACTAAGTTCCCCGTGCTTGATGGAACAACAAAGTCTCTGGCGACGGGGTGGCAATCTGTGCCATCTCCGTGATGACCGAACCTCTTGAGTCTTCAAGTCAGGGGTGTGGTAAGGACCTAACGGGTCCTGCTGTGAACCACTGTCTGCTGGTGAAGGCGCAGATGGAGGGGAGGTACATGGAAGGGTTGTGACACACTTCTCCAAAAAGGGTGGATGGGCGTGCCCCCTGTATGGAGCCAACCTGTCCCTGTACAGTACTACTTTCCTGCCCCTTGGTGGCAAATGAACCTACATGAAGACCACCTCGCACACCCTCTTCAGCACCATGCATTCCTACCCAGCTGCTGTCCAGCTTGGGAGAAGGTCCTTTTTTTCTTCTTTGGGCTATAGACCCACACCAGCTCACCAGCTTAGAAGTGCTTTACAATAACAGAGAACAAAGCGTCATGTGGAGTCCTGCATAGTTGACCTGTAGGCCATGAGGACAAGTGGAAGATGAGTGTCCCAGTCCCGCTGGTGCTCAGCGGTCAAGATAGCTAGTTGTTGGGCCAGGGTCCGGTTGAACCTCTCTACCAGGCCATCACTTTGTGGATGGAGAGGGGTTGTGCAAGTCTTCTTGCCTTCTCTGCTAAGGCGATCGCACAGGGCCTCAAACACCTTCGACTCAAAATTGCGGTCTTGATCACTTTGCAGGATGGTGGCCGTTCCGAACCTGCTAAGCATCTCTTCCACTCTGGTGTCGGGCACAGCATATGCCTCTGGCCATTTTGTGAAATAGTCCATGGCCACCAAGACATACCTGTTACCCCTTTCGGTGCAAGGGAATGGCCCCATGACAGCTACAGCCAGTCTCTCCATCTGCGCTCCTACTGGGTGCTGCTGAAGTGGCGTATGTAACTGGTCCGATGGCCCCTTGTGGGTGGAGCATGCATCGTAGCTACGGCAGAATTCCTGTTCATCTCTGTGCTGCTGTCCCCAGTAGTAGCTCTGCCTCAGGCGGCGAAAGGTCTTGGAGACGCCGATATGGACAGAGCCAGCACCCCCATGACAGGCTTCCATCACCGGTGTCCTCAAGGACTTGGGCACCACAATCTGCCACCTGTCCTCTGCTGCAGCTAGATCTTGCCATGCTTGCTGCAGCACGCCTTCTTTCATGCGAAGGGTGTCTAATATGGCCCATAGTCCTTTTTTGAAGATAGAGTGACCTCACCCCAGGATGGTCTCTGCTCCTTCTCCAGCCATTGTAGCTCCATGTCTTGCTCTTGTTGTACCCTTCACTCCGTTGTGTCCATGGGCTGGAGTGCTATGCAGGGGAATTGCATTACATCATCCAACTGTGTGAGCTCTTTTTCCCACTCCTCTCTCCTCTCACAAAAGCGACTGTCCACTGCAGCACATGGACGGTGGAAGAGTGCATCCGCATTGCTGTGGCGCGCACCAGCTCTGTGCTCCACAGTGAAATTGAAAGACTGGAGCTCCCTCCAGCCAACATGCTCCCTGGCCCTCTGGTTCCTTGAATGACATAAGCCACAGTAGTACAGCGTGGTCTGTCCGGATAATGAATACCATGCCACACAAATAGTACCTGAAGTGTCTTGCCACCACGACCACTGCCAGAAGATCTCTTCTTGTGACACAATAGCGTTGTTCACTCCTGCTCATCGCACGGCTGAAGTCTGCAACCACTCTCTCTCCATCTGGCCCTTTCTGTGACAGCACATCTCCCAGCCCAACGTTGCTGTCATCTGTGTCCGGTACAAAGCGGAGGGCGGGGTCAGGTGGGGCAAGGACTGGAGATTCGGTCAGAACTCAACTGAGGGTGTCAAATGCCTGTTGACATTCCATCAATCAGCCCAAGTCGTAGTTTTTTCTTAACAGGTTAAAAGAGGGGTGCGACAATGGAGGAAAATCCCCTGACAAACCTCCTGTAATAGGAAGCCAAGCCAAGCAAACTTTTAAGATGCGTTTGGTCTGTAGGGGTGGGCCAGCTTTTAAAAAACTCCACTTCCCTCTTCATTAAGTGGCATTTGTCCTGGTGCAACTTCAGACCTGCAGCTGCTATTCTTTCAAATGAGCGTCAAATGAGCTTCTATGCACCAACAGGTCGTCAAGGTACACCAAGCACTGCTGACGAGGGACACCAGCCAGCACCCTGTCCATCAATCTCTCGAAGGTTGCAGGAGCGTTACAAAGGCCGAAGCTCAAGACTCTGAACTGTTACAGTCCTCCGGTGGTGTAAAAAGCAGTCTTTGGTTCGGATTCTGGTGCTAGAGGGACCTACCAGTACCCACTTCGCAGAACTACGATGGAGAACCATGAGGACCTAACCGCCAAGTCCAAGGACTCATCAACTTTGGGGAGGGGGTATGAGTTCTTTCTAGTGACCTTTTTGAGGGGTTTGTAGTCGACACAAAAGCGCACCCTTAAGCTGTTCTTCTTGGGCATCCTCACAACAGCGGAGGCCCACGTGCTGTCGGAGGGCTCTATTATGCGGGCTCTCAGCATCTTATCCAGCTTCTTGTCAGCTGCCTCCTGACGGGCTAGTGGCATGCCGCAAGGGCGCACTTAAATGGGCTGAGCATCACCGGTGTCAATGGTGTGCTCCACCAGGTAAGTTAAACCCACGTCACTCTCCTCCAGTGCAAATATGTCTTTATGTACCTGCAGCAGCTGCCATAGACTCTCCTGTTGCTGATGGTTCAGGCCCTTGCGATTCTTGGCACTCACTCAAGCAGTCTGCGTGTCTTTCCCTGGGCGCAGTTCCCTTGATGGTGCTGCGCCCATACTTTACGGTACCGTCACGGTGAGAGAAGTTAAACATGCTGTGGGAGATTTTAGCTGCACCACTTTGACCCCAGGAAGCAACAGGGAGCTCTTGCCCAGGTCCAGGACTGCACCAATGGCTCTCAAGAAGCCCAGAATGCAAGCATCCTGCATCTCTGCCACCCATGCAGTAAAGGGCACTGATCGGTTTCCCACTACAAACTGGAACACTCCTTGTCCTCTCACGGGGGCAAGCGCACCGGTCACAGCCCTCAGCTGAGCTACAGTACCTTCCACAGCGGCTCCCATTGGGACAGTGTCAGGCCGCACCAGCATTGCGTTGGACCCTGTGTCCAGGAGGGCTGTGCATTTCTTGCCCGCCACTGTCACTGGGATGTGGCAAAAGTAGCCGACATGGGTCCAGCCCACCACTACAACGGGTATCGGTGCAGATGACAGTGGGGTGTGGTTGACTGTCACATGGGCCCGTGTTTCCCCATTTATAAGGGCCCCTGGATGTTTCCCTGCAGCGTTGCCAACTTAGTGTCTTGTCTCAGGAGGTGTCCCGCTACTCCACACCCCCAACAGGTCTCTGATCGACGACGTGTGTGGCTTCTTGGTCCCACTGACTGCAGGGCAGCTGCTTGCACCACAGCTCGGGCCACGCACTCGTTGCTGTTACTTGTGCCACTGACACTTCATTGCTGCTCCCCATGTCCAAACTTAGCATCTCCCTCTTTAATGCTAGCTCCAGAGCTTCAGTAAGTGTGACACGTTGCGCCAGCCGGGTCTGGATATGCAGTTCTTTGGGGCTAAGTGCCTGGGGCTAAGTGCCAAGGTCTGTGAGCACTGATGGTGGCATATTGCCGTACGTTCACTTGCAAAGACATTCAATTTCTGTGTCTGTTGTGAAACTCTGTTTATAGAACCACCCTGTTGTGTTGGCTAAGAGCTCAAATTGAGCTTTGAATACCAAGTAATATGTCGCACGCTGCAGTCATGGGCACAGCCATGTTTACATCACGTGCCGGAGGTGTCGGTCCAGCCCCGCCCACGCTGCCGTCATAGTTTTGCCGCTCAAAGGATGCCGCGAATCCTGCCTCAGCAGCCAGCTGTTGTGCAGCCCTTTCAAACTGGCTTCTGGGGGAACTCAAATCCATGTCTTCTCCCACCTCCTTCTTCACGTCGACCGGCAACATCCTGTGCCCCACGAGTGTCTTCTGAACAATGCTAATTCTTGTCACCCGGCTTTGGTTCGTATTACCTTTCTGACACCAGTGTAACACTTCATGTGCAGCACAAACTGCAGACTGGATTGCTACCAATAGCCTTTTTATTTTAGTCACAGAATCACTACACACTACACTACGCTACACGGCTATAACCCACGCCAAACTAAAACCTCTCAGTCCTCTCTACCTGTACCTCTCGCTCTCTCCCTTCCTGTCCGTCCTCCTCTTTCCTGTCCCCATCCCCGGAGACTGTTTGCTATTTCTATCACTGTCGAAGGATCGTGGTGGTCAATGCTACATAAAAGGTTACAGCCCCCAAAATACTGTATGAAGTGAAGAGTAAGCAGGTATTTAAGAATTAATAAATAATAATTTATGAACATGCATGACACATATAGAGGAGCGTGTGGCGGAACAGACATGACAAAAACAAGTGCATGCTTCATCCCTGAAAGAAAATTGTTACCATGGCAACAGTTATTGGCTGAGCTGGAATAGTGACTCACTCACGCTTCCATTGAGAGTTGCTTCTACTTTAATTGCCACTTTTTGTGTTATTAGACGGCTGGCAGCCCAGCTCGTCATTGACACGGAAACAATTCAAGTCCAATTAAAAAGTGTTCTACTTTTGTACTGTTTTTTTTTTCCTAGAGTATTTCTTGTACTTTGCACAGGAGCATATGTGTATAGTATCTGGGGATTGTGATGATACACTGTGATGTGCTCATAAGTGGTATACAGTAATCCTAGATTTGGTAATTCCCATGTAATTGTCCTTCACTTTCCACAGTTCTGAACTGTTTAAGCCATCTTTTGTGGCGTCTACATGCTTCAATAAAGAGAATAAAGCGGCGGTCTCAAGAGTCCAACCTAGAGGTCATTTTGGCCTGCGGCTCAATTTTTATTGGTCTATGACACATTGTAAAACATAAATAATGGAAAAAAACACTGTTCTGCACATTTAATACTGTATAAATAAAAACTATTGTTATAAAAACACCTGAAATAGAATGTATAATGAGTTAAAATTCTAAAAGTTTCTTACCTTTAATACGCAGTGAAGTGCAGTACAGTACTGGCAGCAATAAAACAGTCAGAGAACATTACGTCATGCGTAGCGTACGTACACTTACCTCTGCCGTGCCTCCAGTGGGTATCCTACCGGTATGCTGCAAAACAAAATTTTTGCAGAGCGCCGGACGAGTTACGCCACCATATGTGAATGGATTGTGGATGCCTGGGCTAAGGTATCTGCTTTAACTCTCGTCCGAGCATTGCAAAGTCGGCATCGTTGCTGAACAGCCGCCTGACAACGAGACTGACAGCCGACAATGATGACAGGGAACCCGGCATGTTTGACGGCAAAACTGCCCAGTGTTAGGAAAATGCGTATACATGTTATCATTTATTTGCTCCTATATACACAAATGTAAGCATTGGTTCTTTGTTCTTAAGAACCTCTTGAAACTTATACTGTCATGGTCTTTGTATGGGTGTGTGCTCAGGGATTGAAAACATGCAGCTGCGGGGTGAAAGGTCAAGAAACAGACTGACTATAGATAAGAGTGAAAATATTCCATTTTAACGACTGGCTGGATTATCCTTCTACCAATATATCAAGACTGTGTTGATACATTTCAGCTTGAGTGAGGCCCCTTCCCTTTAGGGCGGCAACGTGAGATATGTAACTAGGAACACCCAAAGAAAATAAAAGAGAGGAGACGGGAGAGTGTTTTTCAGAGCGGCTGGAAGATGTAACTGAGTACATCTCTGTCCGTTCTCCTCGTGAGTGAAAAGCAATTGCCTTTGTCTTCTGTCTTGTTATGAATATTTTAGGTTGCTTGAACCTGACATTTAATTGGTCCTTTGAGCCGGAGCTCAAGATACCCGAGAATTCCAGCTGAGGGGGCGACAACTAGTAAGACCGTGGCCATGGCAAACTAGACCCTTTCCTGGACTGGTTTTCACCCCACTGGCTGGGGTTTGACGGTTGATGAGATACCGAAGGAAGAAGACAACTGGGGTGAGTTGAATTTCCTTAAGGAAAAGTGTGACTGGTGGTCACGAGTACGTGGGTTAACGTACTGTTAAAACCTTGTGGATACTAGTCAATGACAAGTAAAATGGACGGCGGAGTCCTATGCACATTTAAATTCCGTAAAAATAAAAAAAGAAGGGACGGCGGAGTCCTATGCACATTTAAACTCCGTTAAAAAAAAAAAAAATCTAAAAAGAGACGGCGGAGTCCTATGTGCATTTAAATTCCGTGCTGTTTGTCTCTATATGTAATGTCCGTTAAATGTTAAAGGGGGTGTGATTGTGTGTGAGATTGGAGGATAAGTTTCACTAGAAACTTCCCTTATACCAAAGCAGTGAGACAGCAAGTGGTGTCTTGGTGTGGAAGCAGAGGTAGGAACTCTCCACCCTTCAACCTGGTTGCAGGGTAGAAGCGAGGATTGTCCCACCAAGTTGTTTGTCACCACCTCACTGGCATTAAAAACCCAGTTATTAGTATTCCCTAGGAATAAACACACTGATTCGGTCCAAAACGATATCAAAATGGGGAAATCAGGAAGCAAAATAAAAAGTAAGGATACCTTATTAGATTAAGATTGGTGATTCGTCGAGCAATAAAGCCCTGGTAAATTGCGTTTTTTAGACGTCTGGGTCAATAAATACAACTTTGATGGTCAAATTTACAAAATCTATTTATTTTACAGGTCAAAATTTTATGAAAATAAAATAGAAAATAGAAAAAGATAAAGAAAGATGTAATTGGTGATACTCAAATATGGCTAAAACTAGCCTTAAAAATAGGAAAGTAGAGAAAAGGAAAAAGAAAATCGATCAAAAGGGTGATGAGCCGGACTCAAACGTAGTTAAAAGAAGAGTTCTGATTAATAAATCATGTTTCACGAGTAAAATTTAAATTTAATTTATAATTTACAATTATAAATACAAATTATAAATGATGTTAAGGTTTGGGCCCTTTTTGTGAATCAAAGCGCAGCGTTGACTGACTGACTGAATGAATGACGAAAAGATTGACTATCCTGACATCTTCTGCTAAATGAGTTGATGATATATTACTTTATCTTTATATTTAGTTATACATAAATTTGCATTGCATTACCAAAACGTGACAAAACAACAAACTATTGGGTGAATTAAGAGAATTTACAATACACAATTTAACAAATATTGGGAGCTGTACATAATGTAAAAAAATATTTTTCAAATAAATTCAGTAATTTATGACTTATAGAATAAAAGGGAAATACAACAATTTCAACTATTTCTAAGCAACCACTGTAGTTGACAGAGAACTTCTATTCATTTTTAGATAGATGGATGCTAGATACTTTATTAAGCTTCAAGAGAAATTTGCTTTTAAATAGATGCTCAAAGATTAAGGCAATGTTTTCCACCTTGATGTGATGGAAAAAGGGGGAAGGGTTAATGTGGTAATTTGGCAAATTAAGCCAAACATTAAAAAGGAATATAGTAGTTTATATACACTGCTCATGCAATGAAGAACTGCTTGCTTGATAAGCTCATATTACATTTTTTGTGCAATGATTGAAAACACAGAGGCATGAACACGTTAACAGGCGAACCAGTTGTGCATGCCCAATTGCTGCAAAATTTGTAAGATGTTGTTAAGTTCATTCATTCATTCATTTTCTATTTGCAAATGTGCTGCACAAACAAATGGCACTGATAACGTCACAAAAGCAAACACATTTGCTGACAAAATAGCTAAAGCTGCTGCTAATAATGAAATGATTGTACTATCGGCTGAACAACAACACCCAGACGACAACATTCTCAATGATAAGCAGCAACAAAGTCCATCATCTGAAATTGAGTTTTGGAAAAAACAAGGGGCCACACAAACATGTTGACCAACAATCTAAGCCAATTTTACCCCAAAATTTATATAATAAGGCAGCTATATTGAGGCATGGTGTGTCACATGTCTCAAAAGGAGGGATGGTTAGTCAGATACACCACCATTTTACTACCTATGGCATTATTTCCTATTCTAAAAATTTTTGTAGAGCCTGCTTCCCATGTGCAAAACATAATCCGCAAGGGAACTTACGTCCACGTCTTGGACGGTTTCCAACGCCAAAATACCTTTTCCAAACTATACACATGGATTTTATTGAACTAAGCCAGAGTGAGGGAAAGAAATTCTGTTTGGTCATCATAGATGCGTTCTCTAAAGGAGTCGAAATATTCGGGTCGAAATATTCCCAACAAAATATCCTGATGCTTTGACGGTGGCAAAAGCGCTCTGTAAAGATATCCCCAGGTACGGCATACCAGAAACAATCTATAGTGATAATGGCACCCATTTCGTGAATCAGGTAATAAATAAAATAGGGGCAATGTTTCATATTAACCTAAAACATCATTGCGCTTACCACCCTCTAAGTGCTGGACTTGTAGAACGCATGAACGGAACGATAAAAGAATAGACTTAAAACATTTATGGATGAGACAGGACCGTTTGATGTTGGTCTCAGCACAACAACCCACTCATTCAGACACAGTTTGTTGATTCTCATGTCATTCACAGGCCACAGTATCGTTGACCACAGGAGGCGGATGCGGGAATGGTGGAGACGCTGTCAGGGGTTATGGGATGCAGGGGTTTTGGAGGAATCCTCCCTCCTTGGTCGACTCTTTTACGACCTGTTGTTGAAGGCAGATGGTAAAAGTTACCGCCTGGCTCATGATTTACGAGCAACAAAGGATGTCACAGTGACCCCTGTTCTGCCTGTCCTTGACCCCCACAGCATTCTCACCTCCCTGCCTACTACATATGCATATTTCACAGTAATTGATCGGGCAAATGCTTTCTTCTGTTTGCCATTGCACTCAGATAGCAGAAAGATCAATCTGGATACATTTAACACACTGCAAGAAGGTCCTTTCAGCAGAAAACCCCGATGGGAAAGGTGAGCAAAGTTCTGCCAACAAGGTGGGTGCAGACAGATAGAGTCTGAATACACCTGAAGGTCAGTGAAGACATTCTAAGACACCGATCCTAATAGAGGCGAACTATCAAAGGTTTTCTGCGAAACGATCAAGGGAATGATATATATTGCGGGAGGATGGATCTCTGCTATGCTCCTAATAAGGGTGGGATTGCTTATATGGGATCAAACCGATAAAACCGATGTCAAAACCACCAAGTTAGTAGCTAACAACGTAACTCAGTTAGCAGATAGACCACAATGAAGTATAACACATACAGTACATACACCATGGATTATTAGTTGGGCCTATAATAATTCTATCCCGATGACCATTGGTCCAAACACCACCACAGAGGTTCAAACACCCATTTCATCGTTAAAAGGATTCACAGGAATCTATCCAAACAACTATCAAGTGTCCGGAAAAACATATTACGAATATTGGTGGTATATGACTGGGCACGTATTAGACACAGGTTGGAAAACTTTAATAACTACCCAGCAGGGAGATTATTGGTCACCAGGTACTACGACAGAGGCGAAGCATTTTCATAATAAGGTCACTATGAGAAAACAAAATACCCTTTTGAGTTTAACATTTTCCTTCAGTTCCGTCAAACTTAATCCCCATCTCGAATCACTAAGTACCATCTTTAATACTTCTTGCTGGGGTTTCCTGCTATGGGCCTATTCCTCTGGGACCGACCCCGATATTCCTATCATAATTTGTGAAAATACGACCATGTTACCCAATGAGATGCCAACCACTAATAATTATACCAAACAAGCGGGTGTGCTTATCACTGTTCTTTGAACTGTGAATGATTGGTTCCAAGTCCCTACAGGAATAACCAGAGAAAACAACAATTGGCTTCTGTTAACTGAACAAGCAGCTAACGCCTCACAAGAAGGTGACTGCATAGTGTGTATGGGCCAGAGACCTATACTGCATGTAGTACCTGCAAATATAGCAACTAATCGTATTATTGAATTTATGAACAATCCAAGCCCAAATGATACCTGTCAGCAATGGGATGCTGCATTCCCACTAACATTAAAAGAAAAGCGGAAACCCATCTTTTCTAGAAGGGTTGCTGTTGCTAATTTCACTTGTGTGAGATTGGCTGGTACTGGACGACAATTGTACTACCACTATTGATTTAACTACCATATTTAAACCAGTATCTCGTAGCGACATCTGGTGGTGGTGAACGTCTTTTTGATTCCTTACCAAAAAAAATGCTTCTGGAAGATGTGCATTGATTACTTTAATATTACCTTTATCTGTTTTTCCCTTAACAGTAGCAGAGATAGTATCTTTGGATGAAGTGAATATTTGGCAATTTTCTACAAGGACAAAACGAGAAACACAAAACAATGTCTGGCTGGGAAACAACGATCCGACATACATCGATGCCATCGGAGTACGAAGGGGTGTGCCAGATGAGTATAAATTGGTTAACCAAATTGCTGCAGGTTTTGAATCTATTTTGCCATGGATCACTTCAAACAAAAATGTGGACAGAATAAACTACATCCACTACAATGTACAAAAGCTGGGCAATTGGACACAATTTGGCTTCGAGGCAGTGCGAGACCAGCTCAAGGCCACCTCCCTCATGGCCTACCAAAACAGGTTGGCCCTGGACATGTTGCTGGCAAAAGAGAATGGGTTGTATGCTCTCTTCGGAGATCTGTGTTCCACCTTCATCCCAGTAAACACGGCTGTAGACGGCAGCCTGACACAAGCCATTGAAGGCTTGCGCACTCTCAATGTGCGCATGAAAGAACATCCGGGGGTTACCACCGACTGGTGGTCAAATTGGCTGGATGTGTTCGGGAAGTACAAGAACCTTGCCTCCTCAATTTTGCTGTTCATTGCAGTGTTTAAATCAGTTTTGACATTGTGTGGATGTTTGATTGTTCCTTGTCTATGTGGGTTTTTTAATAAATTAATCAATGCGGCACTAAGACCTATTGAAACTCAGATGGCACAGGTGTATCTCCTCTTAGATCCTACAGGCCTAGAGAAAGAGCATGACACAAAAATCGCCATGGAAGAAGATCTGGATTTGCCGGACCTGTTTGGCGATGAATGGGACATTTTCTCTCTGAATGTAATGAAGCATAAACTGAAAATCTGAAAAGAAGAGATTTGTGTAGATACAATTTGTGAGCAAAGTCATGATAAAAAGGACGGACTTGTTAGGAAAATGCGTATACATGTTATCATTTATTTGCTCGTATATACACAAATGTAATCATTGGTTCTTTGTTCTTAAGAATCTCTTGAAACTTATACTGTCGTGGTCTTTGTATGGGGGTGTGCTTAGGGGTTGAAAACATGCAGCTGCAGCGTGAAAGGTCAAGAAACAGACTGACTATAGATAAGAGTGAAAATATTCCATTTTAACGACTGGCTGGATTATCCTTCTACCAATATATCAAGACTGTGTTGATACATTTCAGCTTGAGTGCCCTTCCCTTTAGGGCGGCAACAGGAGATATGTAACTAGGAACACCCAAAGAAAATAAAAGAGAGGAGACGGCAGAGTGTTTTTCAGAGCGGCTGGAAGATGTAACTGAGTACATCTCTGTTCGTTCTCCTCGCGAGTAAAAAGCAATTGCTGTTGTCTTCTTTCTTGTTATGAATGTTTTATGTTGCTTGAACCTGACACCCAGCTGTTCAAGTCATATGCAGAAGATGGATTTGTGGGAGAAGAGTGATAAAAAAATACAGTGAGTGTATTATTAAATACACTCACAACAAATTAAAGTAGAACAAAGTTCAAGTAAACTCACTCTTTTGCTTCCGTTGCCTTTTTTTGTAGACCGTATGCTTTAGCATGCGCCCTAAAATATAGTAAATCAGGAAAATTCAGAAAAAAACAAGTTCCACAAACTTTCATTAAGCAAACAAATTTTCATAAACCGAAGCAAAAAAATCAGAAAGGTATTTTTGTATCCTGGATTTTTTGTATTCCGGGGCATTCGTGTCCCGGGGTTCCACTTGCCTTCCCTTGACTATAAAAAAAAAATCACAATAAGGAATTATTTGTTAATGTATTAACAACATTAGACTACTATTGTGTTTGAGTTAACTGTGAAAAAAGATACACTGAAAAATTCATTCATTCATTCATTCATTCATTTTCTATACCGCTTATCCTCATTAGGGTCACGGGGATGCTGGAGCCTATCCCAGCAGACTTTGGGCGAGAGGCGGGGTACACCCTGGACTGGTCGCCAGTCAATCGCAGGGGAAAAATTCATTGGAACATACCATATTTGAATAATTCATTAAGAATGAATTAATTAGTTAATAAACAAATAAAGTAAATATTAGGTTGCCGAATAGACAATGGACATTTAATGATGTCAGCTAGCATTTACACTATAAACCACGATTGTGTTCATTGAGCACAGTGAGAAAGCTAAAATTAAACCAGATGACAAAGCAACAATAAAGCCAGCTGTCAACAGATGCAAAGCCTTGATTGTGTCCTCCTTCAATTTGTGCCAGCGGCGTTGAGTGTGTTACATTACAAGTGCTACATGACCGCACAT
Organism: Oostethus manadensis; assembly: GCA_024372805.1. Classification (NCBI taxonomy): domain Eukaryota; kingdom Metazoa; phylum Chordata; class Actinopteri; order Syngnathiformes; family Syngnathidae; genus Oostethus; species Oostethus manadensis. Next base: position 1,781,810 of record QODF01000022.1, on the reverse strand, counting down.
CGTCATAGCAATGTCGCCAAAGATCCTACGCAACCCTGATACCATATCCGTCCAAATTAGTAGACGTTAAGACGGTATGAGGACAAGCTGGGGAAAGTCTGCTGAGAGCAGCTCTTTAATTAAAAGGCTGCTTACAGCTGACAGCTGCCTTCTTGACGCACTTCCATGCTTGCAAGAGAATATACTTCAAGACAAACAGCTTCAATGTTAATTACGTGCTAATTAGGTGAAAATGAAAGCTGTTTACAGATGTCCACAAGCTTTAATGGGTTCTTATTGATACACCATCACACAGTTGGATGCTAAAAAAGCATGCTAAAAGACTCAAGATGCCCATCAAAAAAATCCAGCGGCAGATTGAGGATTTAGTCTCACTTGTTGTTATAGTCTGCTTGCATTACAGTACTGACAAATTAGAGCGAGGATGCAAAATCACAGCTCACAAGACAGAGGAAGACTTGAACTTCCTCCTCTTCTGCAGGCTTGCATTAAATAGCATGCTGGCATCTTCACAGCTCTGAGGCACAGGTATTAATCATCATAATGTTAATCATAACATCTGGAAGCTAATCGCTGCATTTTAGTTGACGTTTTTTTGCACACAGTATTTTCACACCAGCAAAGACTTCTCATGGTCATCGCTCAGATGTGTCTGAGCACACATACATGACGAGTTGCTCTCAGACACTAGCACATGCACCATCGGGAACATCCACTGACAATGTTTGTGACCTGAACTCATCCGAGATGAGGAGCAAAGTAAGGATCTTTACGTGACACTGGATACATTCAGCATGTGCTGTGGGGAAAACTCAGGTAAATATTTGAGCTCCTGCTGATCTTGTATTTTTGGAGTTGGTCACCAGGGTTGTACACATTTTGTAAGGGTTTTTGGTCTGCCCCAAAGCAAAATGTTTTCACCTCCACTTTTGACAGTAGGAATGGTGTTGTTGGGCTCATATTCACCATTTCTCTTCATGGAGATCCACAGTGAGGGCAATGGACTGTAATCTTGTATATTCTTCTATTTCTAAATTATTGCAGCAATAGTGGTCTTTGTCTCACCAAGCTTTTAGTTGGTTTTGCAGTCCGTTCCAGGCTTGTGCAGGTCTAAGGTTCTATGACAGCTCATTGGTCTTGCCCATGCTAGTAGAGAGCTTTGAATGGAAGAGACTGTTTGTATGACAAGTTTTATCCACACATTGCTTCCATGGCACTTACAAAATCAGAGGAGGTCAAATACTTATTTTTGTCCCCGTGCTTTAGAATATAATATCTCCGTGCTTATTTGATGCATTTGTGTAGATGCAAACACTGCATATTGATTTCCTATTGTGATATACATGCATAGACTGCTTTCAAATGATAAACGCATGAGCCCCGTCTCAGGTGGTGTCAAAGACATTTCCTCAGTGAGAAGCGCATGTTTGCACATTTGTGCCGCACAATGATTGATGCAATCAGCAGCTTCCTAAAACCCCAAATGAGATGGTCAAGGAAGCTTTGGAGGGTCTAGAGTAGATTTCGTCAGAAAGCTTTGTGTGTGTTGGATGTTTAATCTATTTCGCATTTTTTTAAGTTGGTGACCTTAATGGCCCACTATTCTTACAATCTGTCATCTTGTATTTTTTGTGTGCATTGTATTACTGTGCTCTTTTAATGTGATAGTGGAGTTGTACAAGCACAATTATAAACATTGTTAAATTAATAGTATACCTCTTTGTTAGTGTCAATCAAAGGTGAGCATTATTAGCTTTGTAAAGGCAGATTTTTTTATATTGGGTCTTGAGACAAGCTTTTTTTAACCAATGGTTGTCTTCTTGTATCTCTAAATTGTGCACCTAAAAAAGTGTTGAATTTAGGTAGTCATAATAGTATATTATATTATATATACTGTATGAAGCAATAATCATGCTGGATTAATTAAGCAATTGATAGAAAACTCACACTCATACGATCAATAATGCAATCATTAAGGCAATGGCAGCAGAAACTCCAGTTATCAGTACACTCACCATCAGGAGAATCGTTAAGAAAAACAAGACGAGGGGAAACAAACTTTTCATCGTTGCTCTTCGGGAAGCTTCGGTCCAAAATAACTGTTTAATGGTAAATCATCACATCGCCACCTTCCGTCTGGTGGATTGGAAACAATAAATAATAATTTAAAAAAAAAGTAGAGGGAGACGGCCCAGCAAATGACGATGCTGATAATGAGGATAATGTTCTGCATCCGCACAGGGCCAATGAATGTACTCGACCTACGTAAGACTGTCAAGTTGTGCATTGTGCGTAAGTACACTTCCTACATGCTCTTTTAAAGTAAAACACCAACCGGAACAAGCGTTATTTCCTAGTCAGAGTACAATTTAGGGCGTTCTCTTGACTCGTTTCCGGGTGTGTCTATTTTGTGTTGTTTTGTCTCTCCAACTTGTCCAAACAAGTAGTAAGAACAGTTAGCTTTTAGACTCCGGACCCCCTCCGTTCTACAGAAAACAGACACATTTCACAATGACGTGCGCTGAGTGGGTCACGTTTGTTGTTTTTGAATGCTGCCACCTCGCGGAAGAGATAGGCATGTGCTGTCAGTAAACATTCATTCTAAACCCCACGGTGAGCGGATTCTTCGTTTAAATGCTATGTACAGTATATCATGTGTAGCGTGTACCTTTATGTTCGGCGCCGGATGGGATGGCGTGCGGGAAACTGAACGTGTACTGTACTAGCACAGAAATCGAAAGTCACTGTTGTTAGTTGCCTTTAGGGGTCGCTGTTTTGCCACTTCAGGCCCATGGCAGGGCGCTCCCTCTCCCGCGATGACGGCTTCCTGTGGCCACGGAGGCACCTCCTCAGCGGGAAGAGCTCAGGGGGTGTCTGCCTGGTCTGAGTTGAACCGGTCAACATGCGGAGCAACGGACTTTCCCGGTGCTGAATTTCATTTTGTCGATCCCGGAAGAGCGAATGAGGATTGCGGTGAGTGTGACGCGCATTTATTCAACAGCCGGAAGGAAGAAGTTGCTTTTTTTGCGGGTGACCGTTTGGCTTCAACACAGAAACCCTTCTACGTGTCACTCAGCGGTGAGAACGTCACAACGGACTCTGCTCTAAAAGCCCGCACTTTAGCGTTTGTCGACATTTGAGTAGATCACGGATTGCCGGTAATAGCGTTTGACCCAACTACGTGATTTAACAGACGGTGTTCTTTATTTCGGCGTGAATGCAAAAATAAATCAGACGTCCAGCAAAGGGCAAAAGCCTCATTTTGACACGAGCTGACACCGATGCAAACGACAGTGGAGACCAGGAAAAGGTTCACTTCGATGCTTAAAGTTGTATTCCCGCCCACAAGTCAAGGATTTTGTGTGTTGGATGTAAGCCGAATGCAACAATAGCCCGAAATCTTTCATCGCGGATCATTTTAATTACCCCTCTATGCCATTGTGGAACGCCTTCCAGGTAGTAAAAAGTTGTTTTTTTGCGTCGCAGAAGCGTTGGGAACGCAGCAACACAAATGACGTCAGAGTTGTGGAACGGTGGTCACATTCTTTCCAACGAAAATAAACATTTTGTTGTCAGTAATGCAGTTTAAATGCAGTTAGCCAATCTGCTTTCCTGCCCTAACATGAAGCTTTTTTGTATAGATTTATCTTGAAACCAGCGTCACTTGAGCCTGGTGTAGTATACTATTCTTTTTACCTGAACTCATCACTAGGTAATAAAAACCCATGTCTGTGTGTTGTGTCTGTCTCTACAATGTCTGACGTTGACTCTTCAGAGGGGAAATGAGTAACAGTGTCGGCTCCGGGATGGATGGCTCAGCTGGACCAGTTGCCATGGCAAACGGACCGGTCAAAGTGCCCGCTGACCCAGCCAACTCCACGCTGGGCCCACCCTCGGCCCTGGGGGAGCCGGTCATCGAGCCTCAGTCTTCCCTGACGGATGTTACCCAGATGTGGGTCAAATTTGCTAAAACATTTGCCATCATCCTACCAATCTACATCCTGGGCTACTTTGAGTTCAGCTTCAGTTGGGTGCTGATTGTGCTGGCTGCCTTGTTCTACTGGAGGAGAGCCCATGGCAGCAAGGACTACCGGATCAACCGGGCCATGGCCTACCTTGAACACAAGGACATGGATGTCAAAAAGAGTCTAGCTACCACAGACCTGCCACCGTGGGTAAGTCCTCCTTGTCTCTCCCCTCTTCTTTTAAGTCTTTTCAAAGGAAAAGTAAAATATGAGCCACACTTAAATGTCACTCAAGTGGAAAGTAATGTTAGTCTGCAAACACATACACAACAAATGTTTCAGGCTCTTATGGATGTGCACTTCTGGAGACAAGTCTTTTTTTTCTGCAATGGCTATTTTGTTAAATTTGACGCGAGAGTCTGATTATGCTTTAGAATATTAGGCTGTCAATTACAGGGCAGCCTGTTCCAATTTAAATTCTTTTCAGTCCGTTGCAACACTTCAACCTCATCCCTTATCATTTTAAAATTTGTACTTAGTGAACTTTGGCTACCAGACTAATTTTCAAAGCACTGTCTCAAACAATATTCACTTTGAAACGTATTAGCTTTTATAAATTACCACCATCAATTTGTTGCTTTGCAGCCAAACACAGCGTGTGCTTGTGTGTTACCACTTGAACAGTCGTAACTCGTGATAGTGAAAGAAGCTTCATGGGGTAGCCACAAAGTGCGGTGTTCAAAGCCATCACTCACTTTCATGCTCTGTCTCAAATGGACAACCAGCAGTATTCTCAGTTTTCCCTCATTTTTTAATGGTGAATTGCAACCACTTGATGGAGCGGTATTGCCAACTTTTGAATCGGCCCATAAAAATCTGTCACATTTGTTTTGTTTGTGCAATAATTAAATTTTAATTTTATTAACTAGGGGTGTAACAAGATTTTGTGCCTCAAGATCTCACAAGATTAAAACCTGATTTCTTATTCTTAAACATGTCTTGTGGGCACTAGGCCTGGGACGATAGTAAATTCAGGAGTTAATCACAGAATAAATGAAAAACCTGATAATTTTGGCTAGCTCATTATATTGCCATGTGCATGCACATCTGTTTTCCTTGACTGTCACCTCCAAACAGGCAGGAAGAGAGTTGTAATGCATGTCCTCTCATGTTTGAAATTTAAGAGCATCACCTGACACAGATTTTTGTCTGCAGTCTCTTAATAAAACAGTTGATTGACATCTTGCGGTGTTACATGTTCAGCCGTGTTGTGGTACCTGGGAATCGGTATCTGTTCTCAGTGGTACCAAATTTTAATCCTAGTGTGTGTATTTGAGTGATAATAAATGTTAATTTGTTTAATGATAACATTTCCATTGTTTTTAATGGAACATTTATTTTTTGATAATATCTGATAAGTACATGAAGACAAATTCCAAGTGTTCGTATTAGAACATCAGAGTCGTTTCACAAATTTCTTCAACATGAGACTCCATAACCATGCAGTGTTTGTCTTTTGTTTTAATGCACAAATTCAATTAAACTCAAGAGTAATTTTGGTATAAATCTTGTTATTCACTGCGCACTTGTACGTGTTTAGTCTCTGCGCCACTCGATGAGAGCGACAGGTTTTTGGTTGTTCCTGTATTACTTTTTAAAACGTTTATCTTTGTAATAATTTTCTTCGGAGTGTACAATTTCCACATACGAAAAGAGCGCATGAATGCGGCATTTTTGCCCTGACTTCACTTGATATTTCGCTACAATTACGCACCTTTGCCTTTCAAGTGCTTAAGCACATGACCTCAGGCACGTGCAACCATTGCTATCGTCTACTCTTCCACTCCCTCACAGATGAATATAACCTTAGCAAAATCTGTTTACTTGAAAGATGGACGCAGCGACTCAAAACAAGGATGAAGTGTGTGGAAAATTATTGTAATTCCAGATGGGTATTTAAAAAATACTTCACTTAATGATGACATCATCAAACTATAGGTATAGGTATATTTAAATTATAAATGAGGAACTCATTCATTCATTTTCTATGCCGCTTATCCTCATTAGGGTCACGGGTATGCTGGAGCCTATCCCAGCTAAATTTGGGCGGGAGGCGGGGTACACCCTCGACTGGTCGCCAGTCAATCGCAGGGCACATATAGACAAACAAAGACATACAACCATTCACACCGATGGACAATTTAGAGTCGCCAATTAACCTAACATGCATGTTTTTGGAATGTGGGAGGAAACCGGAGTACCCGGAGAAAACCCACACACGGGGAAAACAGGCAAACTCCACACAGAGATGCCCAACAGAGATTCAAACCCAAACTAATGTGTGTTATTTTAAAATACCACAAAAGAAAACCCCATCATTTGTGGAAAAGGAAAGTTTTGCATGTGGCCCTGACACTATCCACAAAAAAAAAAGACAGTGCATTGTACATAGATGTCTTTTTTGGACAAATCGTCCAAAGAAAAACAAGAAACAGAGCACTGAGAACTATTAGATTGGTGTCTTGTAAACTTAAACCTAGGGATTTCCCTATCCGATCTTGTGGATTGGCTGCCGATCCGCTGTATTTTGAAGAACAGAAAATCGGGTTCCGCCACGAGATCAGACCGATCCGGTTGCCGTAACTTTGGGCCACACTCCAACATGAAAGGCGGTACTAACCGAGCGGCACTTCCTAACAATCACAGAGGAGTCCAGGCACAGCGAGGGGAATCTACTTTGGAGCCGAAAATTTAGCATCCAACGTGAAACTTACTTCACCACAGTACACTGCGGATATTTCTGCACGGTGGCGGTGCGTTTTTTCCTTCATCCGGGTGGAGGGAGTCAAGTGGCAACCAGCTTTGAGGTGCATTTGTTACTAAGGACTGTTGCTTTAAAGAGAGTTTGTAAAAAAAAAAGTAATATATTTGAAATCACACAACAGACTGATTTCTAACCTTGTCAAATGATTAGTCCTATCCTAAAAGTATTGTAATGGCGGCTAAATAATTTGACGTAAGGAAGGCTGTAATTCAGTTGGCCATCTATTTGCATGTCAACACAGAGCACTGTTTAGCGTTTTGTCTTTCAACAAGATGTTCCACTTCCTAATTTTCTTATTCTACACTCTTGACTCCAAACGCTTGCTCTAACCAGCATGCCGAAAACCACTGCCCTCTATAGCCCACACACTAAACAACACCTTACAACACAATATACCTGTCTCTTCGGTATTTTGCATGCCTGTTTTTTCCAATTTTATCTTTTTTGGATGGATTTTAATTTTCACTCTGCACCTTACTCACAGAGATTTGTTCCAAAAGCCAAACAATATTGTTGGTCATGCTGTGTATTAAAAAAGTAAATTAAGCAATATTGCATGTTTTTTTAATGATTTGAAGAGCTATTTTAATAAACATGTTTAATTCCACAAATGCTTTTTTGTAAAAGATAATTATTAAAAAAGGATTTGTAGCGACTATAAAAAAAATCAGATCGGAACCCAAAAATGATGGATCGGGACATCCCTACTTGAATTATTTAATTGACAACCTGATGTTTATTATAATTGATACTATTCAAATACATAATGTTACCATGATTATAAAATTAAATGTTGAAATAGTCTACTAAACACTGGTGTGGTGATAAATGAAAAATCATATCCATCAATGTCATGTCAAACAACAACACTTTCCACAAATGTTTTAAGTCAATAAAGTTAAGATGTTTTCATGCAATGGTTGATAAATCTTTATTGCTTTCTAACATATGATGTCACCTCACCACTTCAAATGTTCGTAGCCTTTTTGCCATGTCTTCAAAATGTGCGTGCGCCATCTACATAGGTGGCATAGAGTTATGATGCTGTCCCATTATAATATCTTTATGACCATATCAAATCCGTGGCGTTCCAAATGAACATATGTTTGCTGTTGTAGCATCGGTCCCATGAAAACTACCCCAACTTTTACAGCTGACTTTGAGTTGATGACATCATCAACATGAAGTGGGATTGTTGTGTAGATATGTTCATCTGTGTGACGTCACAGGAGAAGTTTTGAGGTCAGTGGGATAAAGGTGAGGATAGTATACATACATATCCAACTGAGGGGTCACAGTTCACCTTCTGATTGCAAGGCACTGTCGCTCAGACAGACGTGTTACATTTTTTTCTGGTCTAACGATCAAGACGATCAATCAGCTCGCTGGTCAGTAAACCTCTCCAGATGTTGTGGTGCATCCACTGCACAACACAATTACTACACACTGACACACCCTTGCAAGGACTCAGCTTACTCTACTTTTAGAATGGCCTATTTGATAGACGTGATGATGGGAGGGGGTAGGGACTGTCATTATCACTAGGAATGTGCTTAATAATGGATTAAGAATTGATTGATTGTGTAATGTTCAATGATTAATTGCATCTTGAAGCAATCAATATTTAAACAGGAAGTGTAAAGCGGTTCTTCTGATGACATCTTTTGTTGTACTGTCGCCTGGCACACAGGTGCCAGGTCCAATTGCCTCACTGTCAATATAGTCGAATGTTGTGTGCAATGAATGTACAAACGTGTGTTTATGACAATGCAAAGTCTTACAAAAGAAAAGCCAATGTGGGGGGCCAATGTCCGAATGTGTTCAGGGATTTACACCACGCTCAAGGAAGACATGTCAGCTGATTACATGTTCAGTGTCAAGTGACCTGGTATGTGGGGCGGGGCCTTGCAGCCCATTTGATGTGTCAAAGGGTGGCGCTGGACTCAGCAGTCAAGAATGGAAAGAATTCAGAGGAACATTGAGGCTGTGTGCCCCTCTGAATACAGAGAGCCGCTCTTGTCATGCTGAAGGTCCTATATGAATCACGCATCTTCACGCACTGGCAGGTCTTGTTATATTCAGTTTGATAGATGACTTTGCATTTATGCAAATTGTGCAAGGAAAGCAGTTTTGAATCAGGGAGAGTTACTGAGAGGATTTATTTCAAATTTAGGTTATCCTACTTACATACTGTGTTATTGGAGCAGGGCCGCACGGTGGATGAGTGGGTAGCATGTTGGCCTCACAGTCAGGAGGTACAGGGTTCGAATCTCCGTTGAGTTTGCATGTTCTCCCCGTGCGTGCGTGGGTTTTCTCCGGGTACTCCGGTTTCTTCCCACATTCCAAAAACATGCATGTTAGGTTAATTGGCAATTTTTAATTGTCCATTAAAGTGTGAATGTCTGTGTGAATGGTTGTATGTCTGCCCTGCGATTGACTGGCGACCAGTCCAGGGTGCACCCCGCCCCTGCTCAAAGTCAGCTGGCGTAGGCTCCAGTATACCCGCGACCCTAATGAGGATAAGCGGTATAGAAGAAGGATGGATGGATTATTGCAGCAGTCAGCATAAGTTACAAACTAGTCACCTCACAAGAACTTCATAGAACTGCTAGACTAACATCATCAAACATCAACATTAGTTTAAACTTTTAAACCTTACGTCATACAATCATGTGCACCTAATGAAGTGGCCAGTGAATGTACCAAAAGAGATGATGCTGCTCAGTGATCACAATGTCAACACAATAACAACACAATGAAAGGGATGCAAGGGGTTGTCTCTCTCTCTTTGCATTCTGTCTCTCTGCTGGGATAAATATAGACACTGGTTGTTTCCTCAACCTGGTTTCCAGTTTCTTCATCTTCCAGGAACGCTCTCTTGATTGGCTTTTGCCTCTGACCATCCTGACTGAGCCACGTTGGCACACACTTGGCGGGAAATTAAGACAATAAAGACATCATTCGGTGTTTCCTACAGAACTGCAATCTATTTGTGGCAATTTGTGGAGATCAGCAAAAAATCAGCAAAACACCTCAAAAGCAAAACAAGCTACAGATACTACAACAGTGATACCCAGGTTAGCATCATTAACTCGTCCCAGTCTGACTCTAACTGAAACAGACGCTAACCAATCAAATTCTCCCACAAGAAATAATGTAAATCCATTGAATCTGTTCCAGAAAGCCAAAAATATTATAAACGCATTTTTATTGATTGACATTTATAATTTGACATGCAGAAAACTTTCATTCATTCATTCATTTTCTATGCCAGTTATCCTCATTAGGGTCACAGGGATGCTGGAGCCTATCCCAGCTGGCTTTGGGCGAGAGGCGGGGTACACCCTGGACTGGTCGCCAGTCAATCGCAGGGCACATATAGACAAACAACCAGTCACACTCACATTCATACCTTTGGACAATTTAGAGTCGCCAATTAACCTAACATGCATGTTTTTGGAATGTGGGGGGAAACCAGAGTACCCGGAGAAAACCCACACACGCACGGGGAGAACATGCAAACTCCACACAGAGATGCCCAACGGAGATTTGAACCCAGGTCTTCCAGATCTCCTGACTGTGTGGCCAATGTGCTAACCACTCATCCACCGTGCGATGCAGAAAACAATTTGAAAAATATATAAATTACGGTTGTCAAAAATAGCACGTTAACGGCAGTAATAAATTTAATTTATTCATTACGTAAACATGTTTAGCTTAACGCATGTGCATCATGTCCATCTCCAACTCACACAAGACATCTGTAGTCCTCCTCAGAATGACACTTCCTCATTGTCAGTAGATGTCTGTGAGATGCATTCATGGACACAATGAAAATCAAAAAACGTCTCTATTATGCGGGCATGTGTGGTCTAAATAAACAGAAAGACAAAGAAAAACACCAAATACAACAATCAGTGGATATTCTTATCACTCACTAACATAACTCAATTCAACAATTTAAGTATGCTCGAATATCCCAGAAAATACATTTACACTCAAAAGGGAATTCACCTTAAGTTACGTCTTTGAACACAACTCTTCATGGCTTGTAACAACATACGTAAAGTGTGATTCAAATGTTGTGCTACTATTGAAAAGACTAGTAATAGGCACAGGTTCTCAGACGTGTGCTATCTTTTAGCTTGAGTTCAAGTTTCTGTTGATAAACTGTTAATAACTCGTATTTATATTATAGATATATAATTGTGTCCTGTCATTTATCTTTTTGTTAATTTATCTTTTTATTCATAAAATACTGCAGAAATGGGCATTGCACACACATAGCTGCATAGGGGGATTGAACACGATGAATTCATTTTTAAGAACTGTTGTTGCTTACAATTTTCAATCATTTGACAGCCTTAGTATAAATACCTATACAGTAAGTGATGAATGAAGGGGATAAATGAATATTGAAGACATTATTCTTGACGACTGTCCCCAAACACATGATCTGGCAGCAAGATCAACCACCACCACCTTTCTGTTTTGAAACGAGTTGTTCCTTGAAATGTTTCTCACCGCAATAACCCAAAATGAAGCCAAAGTTGCAAGTGTCAACATTTTCATAAAGAAGGTGAGAAACACTAATAAATTCAGGAAATAGCTTGTGACAAAACAGGAAGATAGGTTCCGTGTGGTGTCTCGCTGCCACTTTGTAATAAAAACAAAATACACACAAACTGAGGCTAAATTGTGGCATGAATTTAACTGAAATACATGCTAACTAAGGTTTCACTGTACCACAAATTAACTTTTTTCTGCTGCTTCGTTTTGTGTCACAAGCAAGATGGTGCCGTCTGTCAGTGCTTTTAAATTAGGGGGGGATACAGCAGCAGCAGCCGCCGCCGCCATGCGTAAGAGTCCCCAAAAACGTCCAGTAAGACCAAAAAAATTGACTAGTCGTTAAAGTCTACAGGGGTCTGAAAACACGCTAAATATAGTGACGTAGTTGACGACACCGATCCCTCCTGCCTTCTTCTGGCAGACCCGGTGCGTATGAGATGTGTTGAGTTTGAATGTCATCTATCTGACGGAATTGCAAGGACAGTCTACATGATCAGACAGTCCCAATATAATGTGTTTATGAGCGAGGGCATGGTTGAAAAGTGTCAGCCAAGGCAACACTGCCTCATTGTCATACAAATAGCAAAGATAATGTTAAGTCCAAGAAAAGCAGCGAGTGGCGTCGGTGCAAGCTTGTTTACACTCCGGCGGATGCACATATTGATGATGTCATCTGCCACTCACCTTCCTCAGTCAGTTAAAGACACCTGAGTGCGCGTGTGAGTGAGACGGACACAAGCACAGGAGAACCTCTGAGGTGGAACACTTTCCAGGACGCTGATTTATACAGGCAATGATTAGTGTCACATTTTGACATTCTTAACGGTCATACAACTGTAAAAAGAAGTGAAGCAGTGTCTAGGTGTATTTTTTTGTAACACGTAAGGTGACTGCTCTGAATGTGAGTCTTACACAATTCATCCCTTTCTGTATCCTAAACCAGGTCCATTATCCAGATGTGGAGAGAGTGGAGTGGCTGAATAAGGTACGTACACACACACACACACACACACACACGTGAACACGCAGGTTTTATAAATAGGATCAGTATCTGGAGCGCTGCTGCACTAGTGAGACTGTGACACAGGAAGGATGGAGAAGTTTCCTGACCTGGAAGAGCAATAAGATGAAGAGCAAGGACTTCCATGGAAAGCATGAGTGCAGATGAACAGTTCTGATGGATGGCTAACCACTTGTGTTGTCTTAGACTTTTTTTCCTGTCCCCTTGAGCAAGTGCTCGCTAGTGAGCGCTAACACATACACAAGAATAGGGAGGAAGTGTGGTCATGGCATGACTCAAAATTAAGATTTTCTTTTGATAGACGGTGAAGCAGATGTGGCCGTTCATCTGTCAGTTTGTGGACAAGTTGTTCCGAGACACCATTGAGCCGGCCGTGAAGGGTGCTCACCCTCACCTCGGCTCTTTTTGCTTCACCAAGATTGATATGGGTGACAAGGTGAGCACGATTATCACATGCCTCTATGCTCCCGTACAGCGACGATGTTCTTTTGGCTGCTAACATTGACTGTTCATAACTTACTCATCTCTCTTCTAGTTCTATTTTCAGATGATTTGTTCTCCTGGCAAGTTTAGAGTTATTCTGTTGTGGATTTGATGACTTTTGTTTGCAGCCACTGAGAGTGAACGGTGTGAAGGTTTACACGGAGAATGTGGACAAGAGGCAGGTCATCATGGACCTGCAAATCAGGTACACTGCAACATCAGTTCAGAAACATACCTGTAAATATACTCACTCATTCGGGTGATTGTATTCTCAAGGCACTGACTTGATCGCAACTGTTCATGTTGTTTTAGAAGACGTTTTGCCTCTCATCCGAGCAGGCTTCATCAGTTCATGCTCCAAAATTAGATAGCATAGCACCTTGTCTTGTCTAGCTAGAACCCATCTTGTCCCAACTGGACAGTTCAGGTTTTCTTAGAACAGTGGTTTCCAAACTTTTTGCAGTTGCGTACCCCTCCACACATCAGATCTGAAGAAATGTACCCCCTACTCCAGCCCCCCAAATGTATAACCAGAGTTTTCTCCAAATCTACACTTTGGAAAATCTTTTTGAAAATCTTTGTTTTTAGTGCCATACATCTGCAGGCTTGTGTGGATGGTAGGCCAAACCGTGGAGAAAGATCTTTGTTTTAAGAGATACCCGCCTACGTGTGGACAGGGCATAATTCTGGCCCTCAGATTATCAGGTGATGAAGGCAGGACATGGGAGTGGTCCTAGTAGAAACAAAGAATGAACACATAACTCTTGTTTACTTACTCATTCACTCAGTCACAGTCACTCACATCTTCCAAATCTGTGTGTGTGTTTCGGAGATACACATTAATGACTGACATGTTTCATGTACAGTATGTGCAGATGCGAGTATCATCCGAGCAGGCTTCATCAGTTCATGTTAAAATACTGAAAAGGATAGCGCTAGTCTTGTCTAGGTAGAACCTACACTATCTTGTTTGGATCCCAAATTGTTTTATATGTTTTGCTTCTCATCCATGCAGGCTTTATCAGTTCCTGCTAACAAATACATAGTACAGCACCTAGTCTTGTCTAGATAGAGCCTTTCTTGTTTGGATCCCACAGGACTGTTCAGGTTGCCTGAGAAGACATTACACCTCTTATCCAAGTAGGCTTCATCACATCGCTCGTCCAGTCTAGATAGGACCTGTCTCATCTTATGCATGGCCTGATGAAGCCTGCTTGGATAGGAGGGGAAAGATGAACAGTCCAATTACAATCGATTCAATGCCCTGAGAATGCAACATGTTGTGCATCTGTTTTAATATTTGTGTTATACTTCCATTTGAATCATGGTGTCTTTGCAGTTTTGTGGGGAACACGGAGATTGACGTGGATATCAGGAACTACTATTGCAGAGCTGGAATCAAGAGCATCCAGGTGCCTGTGTGTGTGTGCGTGTGTGCACGTGCATGCCAGTGAGAGGCAGCAAGGTCTTGCGATATAGCCTGTCATGCCATTAACAGGTTACTTTACTGACTTCAAAAACTTTATTTATCCGTTGGGAACTTCATTTGTGCAGAGCATCAATGTTTGCACAGTTCACACAGACAACACAACACAATGTAGCACACGCAATCCACAAGTACCAACAATACATGATAGGTAGGTAACCCTGTAAAAATATCGATACATACACAACAGCAAAAGCAATCCCTGGTCAAGTTAAAGGAGTGTTGTGGACAAGCATGTCCAGTTCTGGTATGCTCGTTATGCCTCATTAGGCTCTTCATAGCATTAGCATGTTTATCATGTAGCTTTACTGTGGTTTGCAGAGTCGGCGTGACAGCTTGACCAAAGCAGCTAATAGCATGCCTTCCTGTTACGTGTGAAAGTGATCCACTATACATCTTGTTATTCTTGGCCCATAAAGGATTAAAGAACGTTTCAGTCTTTATTGCCGCAGGAGTGAGCCCGACCTCTGCGCTGTTGACACAGGCCTGATAAAAGACCCGTTATCTGGCTGGGCTGCTGCCGCTATTTGCTGTTCAGAGATCAGTGTCACAAACTTGTGTTTCTGTCAGACAGACCCGCTCATTGGCTGTCAGCCGTGGCGCTCCACATCACACGTCATGACGACAAATCTGAGGCTGTGTTGTCTGCACTGACATCCACTTCAAGCGGGCATGATAAACTGCTAACGTGTTAGCGGCGAGGTGGGGTTGCTATCATGCTATTTGCTCTCGTTGGGACATCAGAGAGCGTAGCAGTCGGATTATCTTGTCAGTCCGTTTAGTAACTGCAACCACAACTGAGCATTTAGTATCCAGCCTTTATTATGGCGGTGGAAAAGAAAGTTAGTAAATAAAAGAACTTGTAAATAACAATGTTGTTTTCTTGCTTTTTGTGTAGCTTCATGGCGTGATGAGAGTGGTGATGGAGCCCCTCCTGGGCGACATGCCTCTCATTGGAGCTCTGTCCGTCTTTTTCCTCAAGAAGCCGGTGAGTAACTAAACACTGGAACTCCATCTTTACCTCTTCTTCTCGTTCCAGTGCATAGCGATCCTCCCTAAGCACATTCCTTCACCCCGACTGCTGTGTTCTTTTCTGACCTTCCTGTAGGTGTAGGCCTTGATATCATCGGGAATGATTCAACCTCTAAAAATTGTACTTTCTAATTTAATTTGTTAAGTTGGGACTTGAATGTGAAGCTCAAGTTTGAACAGGAAGTCACCAGCTGATACTCGCAGGGCTCGTCATGTCTATCATCAACTTTTAAACTACAGCAGTGGTTCCCAAACTGTTTTTGCCGCGCCCACCTTTTGAAAATAACATTTTTTCAGCTGCCCCAATTCCTTTATATGACTCGTTGTGTAGAGACCACCGGGACGTGTCCAACTCGCTGGAGAAAGATCCGAGAGGAAAAAAGGGCTGATGTGTGTGTCGGACCGCGTGCGGATACACACAGAAACCTAATAGGAGTGTTGTTGGAACACTCGCACTAAGTCAGTAGAGAATTTGAACACACCCAAAGTGGCAAAACAAATCCACAAACAAGGCGCTTTGTTATTAAATCTGTTGGGTTGTAAGGGGGCGAAAAAAGTAGCAGCTTCTAGTCCGAAAAATACAGTAATAATGAAAAGCGTGCATTATAGCCCCGCTCACCCCCTGTCATAATGCCGTGCCCCACAGTTTGAAAACCACTCAACTACAGTACTAAATAGCTATGCATCTGTGAGGAGCCAATTGTTAAAGACACAATACAGTGAAACAGTTTCTTGTCAATTAATGTGTTCCAAAAGGTCAGATGTAAAACAAATCAATTTTTTGAATAAGAAATAATGTGAATGAGGCCAACACATTTTGCTGGACGATATTTGTTCAACAATTTATTGCCAATAAAAAACATAGTTTTCAGCATTATTTTGAGACCATTTTTTCATTAATGTAATGGTAATGTATGGCATACACCAAATCAAAAGCAAAAAACTGTAATTTCTCAGCATTTAACATTGTAATTGGAATGCCAGGAGCATTAAAAAAATCAGTTTTATAAAGCCGATTCAACAAGACGTCATTATCAACTGTATTGACAGCTTTAGACAAAGTCACTAAAAAGCATTGTACACAACTTTTTACAATCAAGGGACTTCATGATATCATTAACAACTTTTACTCCAGCAGTTATGGTTGTTTGATACAATATTGTGACCCTTAAAAAACTTTTTAAGCTGTACAGCAACAAGACTGCCAGTATAAATAGCTATGATATCGACCTGTAGTTTCTAAAATTGGAAGTCCCCCACTTTCCGCATGGGGAGAATAAAAACAGATTTCCAGACCTCAAGGATAACATTGTTTGAAAAATCTTAGAAAAAGATAAGGCAGAGGTTCCGTTCTAAGATTTGAGAAAAAAAGGATCAGGATTGTCTGACTGCTGAAAGGCTTTGTTGACCTCTGTTTTAATCAGTGGTCTGAAAACAAACGTGAGGAAATTCATGAAGTGGGCAAAACTTCCCACTGTTCAAGTGAAGTTTTAGAGTCGGGGTGCAAAGTCTCATAAACAAACTGATGAGACAAAGTGTTCATTGAAGCTATTTAGGATTTGTGATATTTCCATAAAAGTATGTGACATCTTGACAATGCATGCTGATTTGAAATACCATTGAGAAATTGGTAAAATCTTTTTATTTATCCGAACCTGAAACTAAAACTAGCAAAATGCAACGAAATGGAGAGAAGCAAAGCATACAAGCGTATTCAGGAGTCCAATTGCATGCTGAATACGACAAAGATCTGCACTAATACTGAATGTCCTTTCTCCATCTGATGCACCCACTTACCGTTTGAGAAGCACCGCCTTAGCTTAAGTGTCATCTCTTGCTTTCAAAAGTTCTGACAACGTGCATGAAAACCAAGGGTTGTTGGCACCTTTTACTGTACATTTGAAAAACCGTGCATGCTTGTTAATAATTTAAGACAAGGCATTGTAAAAATATTTCCATGCTAATTTGACATCATTGATGAGATAAATCTTTTTCCAGTCGTGATAGAAATGTTGAAAATGTTGTTTTCTTTCCTTGAATAATTTTTGCGTAACTGTGGTGATAAAACAATGTTTGCTAGGTGCACTGTTCTGCCCCATCAGGTACGTGTGACAGTGTAACAAAAGCAAAACATTTTTCGTCATAATCTTCGGCAAAAAACAAATCCTTGGAAAACTGAACTGTTTGGGAAGGTATTCCTAGGATACTATTAGCATTAGCTGGCTAGATGCCAAGTGCATGTTTGAAACGTTGAGGGCAACTTAGTAATCAGAGCTCAGCATGATGCGAGTTGTGGAATCTTTGGTAGTCAGCTTGGCATGATATGAATTATGTAATCTTTGTAAGTATACAGAGGCTGGTTCTGCATGTTTCATGTGAATGCAAGTGGGATTTGTTTACTGCCTGACCCAAATGTGTGGTTGACCCAAATGAGTGTTGGTTCTGCACCAACACTACAAATCAAACTGAATTTAAATCCTCCCATGATGTTGACATGACATTGCATCGGTTTGTGTCGTTAGGGTGACATACCGCACATAGTTGCTTTTTCTTGTAATTCGATTGGCAGCACTGATAACTTCTTGGAAGGAAGAAATTACAAATCATGTCTTTTAAAAAGCAGCCTACATACAAAATACTGTAGAAGAGAAGTAGTCCGCAGGCCTGTTTTTTCATTTACACTGTCAAAAGATTATCACAAATAAATAATGTGAAGCACAATGATTTGCTGTGGCGACCCCAGATGGGATAAGCAGGGATAAGCCGAAAGGAAAAGAAGACTTTTTGGCATGCTGCTGTAGTTGGGAAGCTAAAGGAGAGATTCAGTGCAGTGAGTTGATGGGTGGACAGAAGATGGTTACTTCTCCCTATTCCGTACAAGTCATTGCTTCAACTGCGCTGGGCGTCTTAGTGGAAATTTGGCTTTTTATTAGCATTTACTGATGATTTAAAGCGTGTCATCATTGAGAGGTTCTTCCTCTTTATTTTAGTCATATTTTCCATCATTTTGTGACCACTTCCAACATTGCACACTGTTAATCTTCTCTCTTGACCTTTTCCAGCTTTGCCGACATGCATTATCTCAAAGCTGCTGACTCACTGTCTCTCTGTGTATTAACGCACACACACACACACACACACACACACGCACACACGCACACACACACACGCCTTGTGATGACGGCTTTGTAAAAGACACACACACAGCATCATGGAACTACCATTAACCTTGATGCCGCGGAATAAGACACACACTGTATGTCATCTTTACTGGTGTGAAGTGCGGGTCATGCTTTCCTCCCACCACTACTTCCTGTTTATCCTCCAGTTCCTCTCATCCTGCTTGATGACCAGATATCATTGCTAATCTGAGGAATGCTAATTTCTCTCATTATGGATAATCCACCACTGCTAGCACTGCTGTTAATGCTAGTGCCTTTCCATTACAGCCTAATTAAAGTGTCATCTGCATAATAAGATAAAGATTAATGAATACTATATGTTACTATATCTTTTTCTCATTTATCTATTCATAAGATAAATGTGTGTGCGTGCGTGTGTGTGTGTGTGTGTGTGTGTGTGTGTGTGTGTGCGTGTGTGTGTGTGTGTGTAATTATCAGGTAGACTTTATTAGGTACATCCTATGCTTTCTGCAACAGAGGTCACATTTTAGAATTGTGTGTGTATGCCTGTCATCTGTCCTCTTTGGTGTTTCAGCTGCTGGACATCAACTGGACTGGCCTGACCAACATGCTGGACATCCCTGGGGTGAAGTACGTATTACTGTTTCACTCAATCATAAAGACTCTTCCTGCCCTCGCTCTGAATAGTCCTTTGTGGAGAAAAATGTGCAAAAGCAAAGAGTTGTCAGCTAGCAGGCTAACTAGCATTGAATGCCAGTTTGAAACTGCTGAGGTGCACCTGAACACAACATTGACACCGCAAACTGTACTGTTGTGGCCAGCCGAATGCATCTATTTGTGCATGTGTGTGAGAATTTGGCAGCTTTGAAGCCAAGTAATTAGGGAGGAAGTCCAACCCAAACTGACTTTTATTATCCTACAATTTTTTGTGTGCACTACACATCTTTGGTGTGTTGAGGAGTTGAGGCTTTTGTCACGTTGTCATGCTACCTATTGGTGGGAAGCAGCAGCAGCAGTAATTGCATCTTCTGGCTTGTGGAGATAAAACTATTTAAGGCCTATTAAATAAACAAAAGCATAAAGCATGTCGGTGGAGCTCACTGTGGTGTTTCCTGCAAGCTTCCTGTTTGTTTACACCAGGGATACTGCTTTGCTGGAGACTCCGCCCTTTGAAATGTAGCCGTCCTTGTTAGACGGGTTTGTCACATTACACTGTGTGTGGTGTGTGTGTGTTTCATTTTCCCCACCCTTTTCGATTTCTTACTTACTAGTGTTTGTGTGTCTGTGTCATATTTCAACACTAATTATCTGGGCTCAAAAACACAGACTCTCCTTATGCGTGTTTCCACCTGGATCCACTTTGGAATGTGCCTACTGTGCCAAGATAACACGCCTACCATAGAAATATTACAGGACACGGTGTGTGGCTTCAGTGAAGGAGCTGAGTCACAATCAACATGGCAGCTCTAAAATGAGCGTTTCATGTGAAGGGAATTTCAGAAAAGCCCATCAGAAGATTAGTTTAGCAGGGACAGTGCATGGATGCAGCACTGTCTCCCTCTAGTGGACATTAGGTGTAATGTGAGAGGAACATCGCAACACTTTGATAAAACATAATTTGTATTCATCTCATGGCTAACTTACCGTCATTCAATACTTTACTGGTAATAATCAATTACACTCTTTGGTCACTTCATTAGGTGCAAAATGTAATTAAATCTACTGCAAAAATCCAGCCTTTATAAAAGTAATAATGCCCACTGTCAGTGATGGAGTTAATCAGTCATTCTCGGTAAGATGCAATACAAATTGTTACAACGTTAAATATCACTCTATCTTGTCTTCCATGGCAGTGGTCTTTGTGACAACATGATCCAAGACATCATCTACAGCTTTGTTGTCCTTCCCAACCGCATCACCATTCCTCTGGTGGGAGCGGCCCAGCTGGACCAACTCCTCTTCCCTGTGCCCAAAGTACTGACCTTACACAGCTCCTTCTCCCACCACCACATTTAACCTCTTCCTGCTTTGTTCATCTCATATACGGAACTGTGCCTTCAGGGAATTCTCCGAATCCACTTCATTGAAGCCGAGGACCTGCTGCGTAAGGACAAGTTTCTGGGCGGACTAATTAAGGGCAAGTCTGATCCATACGGAGTCATCCGAGTCGGGAGCCAGCTCTTCCAGAGCAAAGTCATACACGACACGGTCAACCCCAAATGGAATGCCGTATACGAGGTAAGCAGAACAGTTTGTCTGCAAGCTAGTAGGCTGGCTGATGTTAGACATAGGTGATTCTGCCATTTGCGTTCTGAGGCAGAGGCAAAATTCACAATGACCTATACTAAAAACCCATTTAAAACCAAAGAATAACAGACTAATCCAGTGGTTTTCAAACTGAGGGCCGCGACCCCCAAGGGGACTCGGTGTTATAACAAGGGGGGCGCGGGGCTTCCACACACATGTTTCATTATGACCATATTTTTCGGGGGTGGCGCTGAAAATTATTTTATCTCCAAAAGAGGGACGCTGCAAAAGTTTTGGAACCACTGGACTAATCAATTAACATAAATGTTGTGTAAGTAGTCTGTCCAGATGTATCCAAACTTTAGAATTGAATTGAACATTTATCCTGGAGATTAATAAGCTTCTATCTAACTATACTGGCAGCTAAACTTTTGTGCCTGATCCTAAAATGGAGCTTTGAATGATGTAATGTAAGGACAGATGTCGTTACATTGTTGCTATGGTGACTTTCTGTTGCAGGCCGAAGTAATGGACCCCAATGGACAAAACTTGGAGGTCCAACTCTACGATGAAGATACTGACAAAGACGACCCTCTGGGAAGGTACCGCCACATTAACTTACACAACCATTTTTGTTTTAGAGCAACTTCTGTCATGACTCTAATGGCAGAATGTTGATTGTGGATGAATATTTGTCACTTGAAAGTTAGTTATGTAGTTAGTGATGTGACTCTTGTGACTTGTTAAAGCTTCCAGTGGCTCATGTTGTCTGACTGTTACAGTGTGACCATCAACGTAGCAGAGCTTGCCAAAGACCAGACGGTCGACGAGGTAGGTGGGACGAGCACTTTGCTCTTACCTTAAACAATTTTATCAGTAAAGAAGACATTCAAGACAATGACATCCTTAAGAATGTGGACATTTTCAGAGCATTGAATTGATCAGAAATTGGACTGTTCACATAGAAGGTAATATGCAAAGCATAATAGAAGGTATTCAGCAAAGCAGGCTTCCTCAGTTCATGCTCACTACTAGATAGTTGTAGTCAGAGGAGATGACGGCACACCCTATCTATGGGACCGTATTTTATTTTGTACATCCATCCATGAGATTGGCTTAACACAAGGAATACGACAGCTGAAACCCTTGTCTTGCATACGTCTGTGCGTGGTGGCTCTTGAAGCACTGACTCCAGTTGCAGTCCACTCTTTGTGAATCTCTCCCACATTTCTGAATAGGTTTTGTTTCATAATCCTCTCCAGGGTCCAGTTATCCTATTGCTTAGACACTTTTTCTACGACATCCCTGCAACTTTCTGTTAATATGCTTAGACACAGAGCTCTGACAACCAGCTTCTTTAGCAATTACCTTTTGTGTTTTGCCCTCCTTGTGCAAGGTGTCAATGATCATCTTTTGGGCAACTGTCAAGGCAGCAGTCTTCCCCACAATTGTGTAGCTTACACGACTAGACTTAGAGCATTTAAAGGCCTTTGTAGGTTTTGAGTTAATTAACTGAAACAGAATTAATATAAACAAACACTTGAAATATATACATGTGTTTCACTATTTAAATAGAATTACTGAAAGACATCAACTTTTTCATAATATTTTAATTTTTTGAGCAGCACACTGTATGTGTAACGGATGCCTAAGTTTGGCTTCAGAACAGTGTTAACATCACTCCCCAGTGTAAAAAAAAGAAAGGATAGAAAGGTAAAAAAGAAAAGAATGGGAGCACCAGATTTTTCTGTGGCGGTCTAAATTTAATTGTGGTCGGCCACTACAAATAAATTATAGTATATAAGAAACACTGAAATGAATTGAATGCCTAAGACTTGGTTTTGAATACTTGTTAGTTGCATTACTAACATTTCAGTTTTTTTATTATGTACAATTTCTGTGTAGCAACGAGTCTTTGTGCAAACATGCAATGTGATGTATTTTTCTATTTAAAAGCATTTTTAAAGCATTTTTCAAAAATTAAGTTGTACGTGTTACTTTGTGAATAAAATAATGATGAAGTTTGTGTCTTCAGTGGTTTGGGCTGGACGGCGTGTCTTCTGGGAAGCTGCACCTGAAACTGGAGTGGTTGTCTCTTCTGTCCACACCCGACATGCTGGACCAGGTGCTGTGCACGTGTGTGACTTCACATGTGAGACTTACTGAAGCATCCGCTATTCCTTTCCTCCTCTTTTGTCCCTGCAGGCGCTGGCCAGCATTCGGGCGGACCGTGGCAAAGCCAATGACGGGTTGTCATCTGCACTGCTTGTTGTCTTTTTGGACTCGGCCCGAAACCTGCCGGTGAGTCAAGAAATTCATGAACAAGACACTGACCCTTCTAAAAACGATGGACTTTATCTCATTAAGTAGAGCAAGAACAGAACTTTGGCTTCTTTGTCAAATCGGTTGTGTAAACCTCTTCCAGGACCTTCCTCATTTAGCTTAGCTCTCACTTAACTTTTATGATTCAGACACTTATAATAGCTACAAAATTTTCATTCATTTTCTATGCCGCTTATCCTCATTAGGGTCGCGGGTATGCTGTAGCCATATCCCAGCTGGCTTTGAGCGGAAGGCGGGGTACACCCTGGACTGGTCGGCAGTCAATCGCAGGCCACACATAGACGAACAAAGACAAACAAACATTCACACTCTAATGGACAATTTAGAGTCACCAATTAACCTAACATGCATGTTTTTGGAATGTGGGAGGAAACCGGAGTACCCGGAGAAATCCCACACACGGGGAGAACATGTAAACTCCACAGAGAGATGCTCAACGGAGATTCGAACCCTGAACCTCCTGACTGTGAGGCCAATGTGCTACCCAGTCAACCTCCGTGCGGCGCTGCAAAATTTGCCATGATAAATAATAAACAGACAGACGCACAGCATGACCTTCCTCTTTTCAGCCTTCTCTCTCCTTTTTCTTGCTCCTCTTCCTGTGAAGAGCATCTTCGAGGGAAACCTGGGCAATGGCTACTTAAAAGAGAGGCGGGTGGCTGGCCTGGTGTTCTGTGAGAACACAGCCACTCTCTATCGGACTTTATTTGTGAGTCCGCTGTCGAGCTGTACCTGACTCGGCCTGAAAGCATGTGTTTCAACTGCATGGGCTCAGTTCCATTTAACTTTGCAGTGTTTCCCTCAGGACTGCAATCTATTTGTGGTGGGGTGCTGGGCACTTGATGATGTCATTGTCTTATTTGCATTATTTGCCATGTTGCATGGTCATTTTTATGGACACAGTGAGAGACAAAAAGTGAGCAAAAATTAAACAAAACAAAACAAATTTTTTCATGTCACGAGCAAGAAGGAGCTGTAGAATAGCAATACAGTATATGCATTCATGTTAGTCTCCTAAAGTCTACAATAACATTTGAAAAATGTGAGATTTTTTGGTAGTTTCTTTTTGGAACTCCAGAATCTAGGCAGGTTTGAATACTGAGTCTGAATACCCAGGTAGCACCACATTAATTGTGGCTTTCTGCCACAAATAAATTAATGTAGGGAAACACTGCTTTATGTCTTAATGCTTTAGCAGAAGCAGGTCTCATCTTTAGCGTCTTCATGATTAATCCGCCGGTTCATTAATAATCGTATAAAAATGTGCTTCAGAAGGAAAATGTCAACAATGGTGCTGATCTGTTCTCTGATCAAACCATCCAGTGTTCCTCAGCTCATGATCCATGATGGCAGAATTAGAAACCTGGCTACATGTTAACATGAAAAGTTATCTTCCAGTGCATTAAATCCTACATGTAGTATTCATACGATAAAGAGGTTTTTTTAAATTAGTTATGAAAATATGGTTGATCTTCAGTGTGATTGAATGCTACGTTAACTAAAAATCACTACAACAGTTTAATTTCAAACGTTTCTTGTTGGCTCCCATGAGCTCACCACTCGTGGGAGGGGCCAAAGGGGTAGGGTGCAAAGAGAGCTGGGTGGCGGCTGGAGGCAGGGGCCTTGGCGGTCCAATCCTCGGCTACAGAAACTAGTTGTTGGTACGTGGAATGTCACCTCTCCGGCGGGGAAGGAGCCTGAGCTGGTGCATGAGGTGGAGAACTCACCTCAACGCACGGCAAGGGCTCTGGAACCAGTCCTCTCGAGAGGGGCTGGACTTCATTCCACTCTGGTGTTGCCAGCAAAGAGAGGCGACGAGCAGGGGTGGCAATTGTTTGCGCTTATGCGCCAAACGGCAGTTCAGAATACCCGCCCTTTTTGGAGTCCTTAAAGGAAGTACTAGAGAGTGCTCCCTCGGGAGATTCCCTTGTTCTGCTGGGTGACTTCAACGCTCATGTTGGCAGCGACAGTGAGACTTGGAAAGGTGTGATTGGGAGGAACGGCCCCCCTGATCTTAACCCGAGCGGTGTCTTGTTATTAGACTTCTGTGCTCGTCACAGATTGTCTATAACAAACACCATGTTTAAGCATAAGGGTGTCGACATGTGCACATGGCACCAGGACACCCTGGGCCGCAGTTCAATGATTGACTTTGTGGTTGTGTCGTTGGACTTGCGACCACATGTTTTGGACACTCGGGTGAGGAGAGGCGCGGAGCTGTCAACTGATCACCACCTGGTGGTGAGTTGGTTCCGATGGTGGGGGAGGATGCCGGTCAGACCTGGCAGACCCAAACGCATTGTGAGGGTCTGCTGGGAACGCCTGGCAGAGTCCCCTGTCAGAAGGAGTTTCAACTCCCACCTGCGAAAGAGCTTTGACCATGTTCCGAGGGAGGCAGCGGACATTGAATCCGAGTGAGCGATGTTTCGTGCCTCCATTGTCGATGCGGCCGATCGGAGCTGTGGCCGTAAGGTGGTCGGTGCCAACTGTGGCGGTAATCCCAGAATCGTTGGTGGACACCAGTGGTGAGGGATGCCGTCAAGCTGAAGAAAGAGTCCTATCAGGCCGTCTTGGCCCATGGGACTCTGGAAGCAGCTGACAGGTACCGGAAGGCCAAGCGGTCTGATCTGGCGGTCGCTGAGGCAAAAACCCGGACATGGGAGGAGTTCGAAGAGGCCATGGAAAACGACTTCCGGATGGCTTCAAAGAGATTCTGGACCACCATTCGCCGTCTTCGGCGTGGGAAGCAGTGCAGTGTGCTGCTGAACTCGACACGAGATGTTGTGTAGAGGGAATACTTTGAAGACCTCCTCAATCCCACCGACACGCCTTCCAACATGGAAGCAGTGCCTGGGGACTCTGAGGCATGTTCGCCTATCTCTGGGGCTGAGGTCATCGAAGTGGTCAAAAAGCTCCTTGATGGCAAGGCCCTGGGGGTGGATGAGATCCGCCCGGAGTTCCTTAAGGCCCTGGATGCTGTGGGCGTGTCTTGGTTGAAACGAACTCTGCAGCATTGCGTGGACGTCAGGGTCTGTGCCCCTGGACTGGCAGACCGGGGCGGTGGTCCCGCTTTTCAAGAAGGGGGACCGGAGGGTGTGTACCAACTATCGTGGGATCACACTCCTCAGCCTTCCTGGTAAGGTCTATTCAGGGGTTCTGGAGAGGAGGATCCGCCGGATAGTCAAGCCTCGGATTCAGGAGGAGCAGTGTGGTTTTCATCCTGGTTGTGGAACTGTGGACCAACTCTATACTTTCGGCATGGTACTTGAGGGTGCATGGGAGTTTGCCCAACCAGTCTATATGTGTTTTGTGGACTTGGAGAAGGCATTCGACCGTGTTCCTCGGGGAATACTATGGGGAGTGCTCCGGGAGTATGGGGTATCGGACCACCTAATCCAGGCGGTTCGTTTCCTGTATGACCGGTGTCAGAGTTTGGTTCGCTTTTCCTGCAATAAGTCTGACTCGTTTCTAGTGAGGGTTGGACTCCGCCAGGGCTGCCCTTTGTCACCGATTCTGTTCACTACTTTCATGGACAGAATTTGAGGGGTTCCAGTTTGGTGGCCGCAGGATTTGATCTCTGCCTTTTCCAGATGATGTGGTCCTGTTGGCTTCATCGAGCAGTGACCTTCAACTCTCACTGGATCGGTTCGCAGCTGAGTGTGAAGCGGCTGGAATGAGAATCAGCCCCTCCAAGTCCGAGCCTATGGTTCTCGCCCGAGAAAGGGTGGAGTGCCATCTCCAAGTCGGGGATGAGGTCCTGCCTCAAGTGGAGGAGTTTAAGTACCTCGGGGTCTTGTTCGCGAGTGATGGAGGGAACGCGAGATGGACAGGCGGATTGGTGCGGCGTCTGCAATGATGCGGACTCTGCACCAATCTGTCGTGGTGAAAAGGGAGCTGAGCCAAAAGGCAAAGCTCTCGATTTACCGGTTGATTTACGTTCCTACCCTCACCTATGGTCATGAGCTTTGGGTAGTGACCGAAAGGACAAGATCGCGGGTACAAGCGGCCGAAATGAGTTCTCCGCAGGGTGGCTGGGCTCTCCCTTAGAGATAGGGTGAGAAGCACTGTCATCTGGGAGAGACTCGGAGTAGAATCGCAGCTCCTCCGCATTGAGAGGAATCAGATGAGGTGGCTCGGGCATCCGGTTAGGATGCCTCCCGAACGCCTTCCTGGGGAGGTGTTCAGGGCACGTCCAAATGGTAGGAGGCCTCAGGGAAGACCCAGGACATGTTGGAGAGACTATGTCTCTCAGCTGGCCATGGAACGCCTCGGCATCCGCTGGGAAGAGCTAGACGAAGTGGCCGGGGAGAAGGACCTCTGGGCTTCCCTGCTTAGGTTGCTGCCCCCGCGACCTGACCTCGGATAAGCGGAAGAAAATGGATGGATGGACGTTTCTTGTTGGAGGCAGTATCTATCATGTATTTACCGTAATTTCCACTACTTTTTTCTTGCGCTTTGAACCCTGCGACTTAAGACCGTGATGTGGTGGTCATGTTCTTGTCTCGTGACATCTAGTTTGCTTTGGAGCAATCATTTTGTGCTTTTGTGTGTGCGCCTTATCATTCGTGTCTTTAAATTTAGTGGGTACAGTTTAATTACCGGTACGCTCCATTGTCTGGATATTATGATATTTGTGATGGTTTTCCAGCTAAATTGGTTGGCTGACGGCTAAATCTGAAGTCTGGACTTAATTCCTATAATCATCATCATCTAATCATCCTCTTCAATTTACATTTGTAACCTCAACACGTCTTAACATGCCTTAACACAATGGTACTTCTATTGTATGCGCTGCTTTGTGGCCGACATCTCAAAATATGTGTCCATTCAACAAGTATCTCCAAATTTTGTCTTTATCGCAATTTTTTTCCTCAAAATCTGGAGACACGTGTATTTTGTTTTCAAAACAGCTAAACATAGGCCATCATCATCAAAAGTCTACTTAATTGAATTTGATCGGCCTCAAACAGCGACTCCATGTTAATTTTGTCTGGTGTGCCTATTTCTGCCTGGGGATCTTCATTAATGAACCTTATTGTCTGTCTGTCTGTCTGTGCGCGTGTGTGTCTTGTGTGGGCGTGACCTCCCTGCATGCTCCTCCTCTTCTCCAATATTCTACTGTGTGTGTGTGTGTGTGTGTGTGTGTGTGTGTTGGGTTTTTCTTTCTGCGACCTCCATCCCAAAGCAAAATTCTTTAGAGTTCAACCAGGGGGGGCCGAAGAAGGCCTCGCTTATTAAGGCCATCAAGGTAACGAGCACGTCGAGCAAGGATGACACATACCATGTCCACAGAGAGAACACACACAACCAGGTTACACTCACCTGTAAAAGTGAAAACATCCAAGCAACACCAAACTTAATTGAATTCTAAGCTGCCACCACGGGGATGCTGCTGAAAACATGCTAATAATTGTTAACATCACTAACAAACATTACTAATCACTTCAACCGTATCCACACAAGCACAAGTATTTTTTTAAACATATTTTTAAAATGACTTTTTGCTTGGCTTAAGTGATCTTACAGTTAGAGTGCCGCATATGCTATAAAAGTCAAGAGTTTCTGACAGGACTACAAATTATTTGTGGCTAAGGGTGGGGGCAAATTATCATCATCTTGCAATTTGCATAATTGGCCATGATCCATGTGCATGTAATTTGTATGGACGCTGTGGAAGACAAAAGGTGAGTAAAAAAACAAAATAAAAATAAATATGTTCGGATACACAAATGGGTAGTAGGACCTACAGCAGCTACTGCTGCTTGTTGAGAAGTGCTTGTATGTCAAAGCAGGAGTGTCAAACTTGTTTTCATTGAGAGCCACAACAAAGTTATGGCTGCACGGCACCTTGTAACTATCAAGAGGCAGGGTACACCCTGAACTGGTCTCCAGCCAAACGCAGAGCACATACTGTATAGACAAAAAACATTCACAATTGGGCAATTTAGAGTTGCCAGTTAACCTAACATGCACATTTTTTAAATGTGGGAGTACTTGGAGAAAACACACGCACTCACAGGGAGAACATGCAAACTCCACACAGAGATGCCCAAACAGAAATTCCAACCCAACTCTTCCTGATCTCCTGACGGTGTCGCCAACATGGTAACAACTCGGCCACCCTGCGGCCGACAGGTATTGCCAAATCTATTTGTGGTGGTCCAAATATTTGTGGTGGGGACACCACAATTGGATGTAAAGGAGATTGTAGTCATGTAAAACTAAAAAAAAAATAGTTGTGTATGTGTGGATTTGCGGTAAAAGTGTGATGTGTCTGTCTAACAAGTCCTGTCAGCCTGTTATTGTCCAAAAGTAACATTTACAGTTATACCTGCTTTCAGCTCTTATGCCTACATGTTGACTGAAAATATTGTTTGACTCATAAATTCCAGACTTTAAAAATTGTTGATTTTGTCTGTGCAGTCTGCGAAGAAATTGACCAGCGATCCCAGTCCCTTTGTCCAGCTGAGAGTGGGTCACAAGTCCCATGAGAGCAAGGTGAGCCTGGTCCACGTGCACATTGACATGCACAGTCCTTCCCCTTTTGTTTTGCCTCAAGACAACCTTTGATTTGGAGCATTAACACGTTAATTTGCGTCAAACAATATTATAATTCAATTCAAACACATAAAAGCCTTAGAATTGGCTGCACATTAGCGTTAGTATTCAAACTGTACATGCTTTAAATTAAATTCAACATTCCTCCTTTCACTAAAGATCTTCAAATGAATGTCACTGAGTAAATAAATGAATCAGTTATCTAACATAAACACACAAAACGTTGTGTTCTTGCTTTTTGATCAATCTGCCTGCAGACTCGCTATAAGACTGATGAACCTGTGTGGGAAGAAGCCTTTTCATTCCTCATCCACAACCCCAGAAGTCAAGACCTGGAGATAGAGGTAAGAACATTGTCTTCAGCTATGTCTCAATTGGTGCACTTGCGTACCATTTTTTACACGTTTTTTTTTTCTTTGTTTGTGGATAAGTGCGTTGACACTGAGTAGAATCTGCAAAAGGAAGTGCACTATCAAAGTGCACACTCAAAGTGGTCAGAGTGCAATGATGGATACTTAATACCTTCAATTGTGGCCATCTTTGCTATATGGTTGAAGGGGAGGGACTAATGTGAGGGGTTGCAATTAAAAGAAAAGAAGAAGAAGCAGGTTGAAATTGTGATTGCCGTTTCCGGTAAGTGAGCAATGACAGTTTAGTTGTTCTGCGCAACATCACAAATTCTGAGGTTGACGGCTACACTCTTGTAGTTTCTCAAAAATATATTAAATCATGCTGTTTTGTGGTTGAATACAGCCTATCATTAGTTTAAAAAATACTAATTTTAAGCAAATATGT
This sequence comes from Oostethus manadensis, assembly GCA_024372805.1. Classification (NCBI taxonomy): domain Eukaryota; kingdom Metazoa; phylum Chordata; class Actinopteri; order Syngnathiformes; family Syngnathidae; genus Oostethus; species Oostethus manadensis. Next base: position 1,751,344 of record QODF01000022.1, on the reverse strand, counting down.
AAATAAGGAATCCTACTTAGTGGAAATTCACTTGTTGTGGTCGGGTCTGGAACCAATTAACTGCAATAAACTAAGAATTACTGTCGTTTAGTCACAATTTACACGCACACACTGTACAACTCAATGTACACAGTATACTTATTTAAGTTTACTAACACAAGCATTCCATTTGAGACACAGCACTCCATCCTGCTGTGAGCATGCCAGCAACTTCTCACCTCCTGCTTGCATCCAGGTAAAGGATGCTAAACATGAGTGCTCATTGGGCACGCTCACTGTGCCTCTGAGCGGCCTGCTGCAAGCCGAGGACATGACGCTGAACCAACTGTTTCCTCTCAAGACCAGCGGACGCAGCTGCACCCTCAAGATGAAGATGGCAATGCGGGTATGAAGTTGAAAGAAATGTCTTTCACTTCCTTTTCTTACAAAAATGGCCTCTTATACTAGCTAGCAATGATTACGAAATTATGCCAATTACTTTCTCTTGGTCCACTTTCAGGTGTTGTGCCTGGTGGACAAAGCAGCATTCTCGACCCCTGACCCCAACCCATCCTTGGCGCATCTTCGCAAGTCCAGCTCCAACATCCCGACCACGCCACCGTCCACCTCATCTGACCTTCCCACGCAGGATTCCTCGGCTTTGCACATCCCGCGCTCAGCGTCGGTATCAGCGCAGTACTTGCTGAACGGCCAGTGGGATGCCGAGCAGCAGCATGGCGACATAGCGGAGGGCAGGATTGGGGGTCAAAATATAGCTGAAAACGGAAGGAGCATGTCTAACTTGACCAACATGGGCTCACAGCAGATCCTAGTTGGAGGCAAGGAGGCCACGCCCAGCATTGCCTCGGACATCTCCAACCCGTACGCCACTCAGGAACTGCAGCAGAGACTTCAGCACCTGCAGAAGTAAACAGCAATCACTCTTGTCACCCATACATGAAGCTGCACGGTGGTCGAGTAGTTAGCATGTTGGCCACACAGTCAGATTTGGAAGACTTTTTTTTGGAAGAATTTTTGTTGGGCATCTCTGTGTGGAGTTTGCATGTTCTTCCTGAGCATGCGTGGGTTTTCTCTGGTTTCCTCTCACAGGCGACCATAAAATTGTCCATAGGCATGAATGTGAGTGTCAATGGTTGTTTGTCTGCCCTGCGATTAAATGGCGACCAGGGTGTACCCCGCCTCTTGTCCGAAGTCATCTGGCATAGGATCCAGCAATCTCCGCGACACTAATGAGGATAAGCGGCATAAAAAAATGGATGGATGGTATATATACACGGATACAGTTGATGCCTGCATTTTGTTGGAGTTATGAACCGAGACTTTCCAAAAATTGCAGTAATTGAGATGCCCATAAAAATATTTGACAAAATACGTTGACATACGGCTCGCTGCTCCCCAGCAAAAAGTGATTGTTGTAATTATTAGATTCAGCTTCATAACCCTCCCCGCCTTGTCTTTGATTGCAATTATTCACTCCATCTCCCTCTTAAGCGGCTAGCGATGCTATGCGAGCCGCTGGGCCAGCTAGCTGTCAGAGAAGACGTTTCTCCAAGTCGCGTCTGCATTATCCACACCGCTTGCCTTTTTAATTCCAGTAAGGACTCAGCATCGTGTATTAACTTGTGTTCTCCTCACTGCACATTTTGAGGCCGGATTGTAAAAAATCGACTGTACAATATGCTGTACTATACATTTTTCCAAATAGGATGAATAAGAAGAATGTTTTCGCTGATTTTTTTTCTTCTAATTCTAATTCAGAACATTATTTGAACAAAAATCAGGTAATCAGGGCAGGGGCGTGAATGCTGATCCGTGGATACATGATTCGTTGTACATGTAGACTAAATAACATTCATTTTCTATACCGCTTATTCTCATTAGGGTCGCGGGTGTGCTGGGTACACCCCTGGACTGGTCGCCAGTCAATCGCAGGGCAGACATACAACCATTCACATTCACATTCGTACCTATGGACAAATTAGAGTCGCCAATTAACCTAACCTGCATGTTTTTGGAATGTGGGAGGAAACCGGAATACCCGGAGAAAACCCACCCACGCACGCACGGGTAGATCATGCAAACTCCACACAGATGCCCAACAGAGATTTGAACCCTGAACCTCCTGACTGTGCTAACCACTTGACCACCGTGCGGCTGACTAAATAACACATGCATATAAATGTGTTGCATTACTGAGACCGTAACAAGAGATGGAATATTTTCACAAATGAGTGTGCATTTGTACCTGCAGTAATAATTGTTGTCCATGTGCTTAGTGGTTCTGGGCCCAACTCCTTTCCTCTGGGGGAGATCCAGCTGACGGTGAGGCACAGCTCCCAGAGGAACAAGCTGGTGGTGGTGGTTCACGCCTGCAGGTACCACTCACTAAACGTCAGCAGGGCGGCGCCAAAGCTTTGATTAACACTCAAACACTCTTTACTCCTCCTCGTCGTCCTTTTTCTCCTAATTTTTTGTCTTCCTCTCCTGCATCTCCTACTTTTTCTTATTTTCCTTTTTCTCTTTCATCTCCATTTTCTCCTGCTTATTCTCATTTTTCTTCCTTGTTTGCTTCCTCTTTCTACTCCTTATCCTACATCATCTTTTTCTTCTCCTTCACCATCCCCACCTCCACCTTTTACTTCTTTGTCTTCTTTTTATGAACCTTCTCCTTATTCCGCTTCGTCTTGTTCTCCTCTTAATTCTCCATTTTCTTCTTCTCCTTCACCTCGTTTTCCTTCTTTTTCCTGCAGGAACCTAATTTCCTTCACAGACCATGGATCAAATCCTTACGTTCGCCTCTACTTACTTCCTGACAAGAGGAGGTCAGGCAGGAGGAAAACTCACACCTTCAAGAAAACGCTCAACCCCGTTTATGATCAGACGTGAGTCTTCTTCACTTTTTTTGATTTGAGTAAATAGGTACATATAAATATGTATATGAATCCTACAGGCAACATTAGCAGCAGGCAACCAACATTAGGTGTTGGTGAAGAAACAATTGATATGACGTTGTCCCAAAATAAATAAATGAAACTGTTGTTTTTAGGCGGAAATAAAAACCTTACACAGGTTGGAGATACTTGCTTTTATTGGAAATTGCATTTAAACATTCAGGATGTTAAAATACAGGGTGACCACAAAAACATTCCCTGATTTCAAACAAGTAACTTTATCTTTGGTGAAAGTTCATACTGTCTTCTTAAGTTTAATTGTTTTCTACGGTTTCTTTTTGTAAGACAGAGTAGCTCGTTTACCTGCTTGACATGTTTGGACTACTTCCTATAGCCATCGTCAGAAGCGTCACGTGATGTTCGATGACTACAGGAAGTAGTCCAAACATGTCAAGCAGGTAAACGAGCTACTCTGTCTTACAAAAAGAAACCGTAGAAAACAAGTAACTTTATTCTAATCATTAAGTTACTAGCTTCAAATGGAGTGTAGTGGCCCATCCACACGTACGTAGGCGAGTATCTTAAAACGTTTTTTTTCCACAATTTGGCCTACCATCCACGCAACTCCGCAGACATACGGCACTAAAAACCAAGGTTTTCAAAACTTCCGGCCAAAATGTAGATTTGGAGAAAACCCTGGTTATACGTTAAAGGCATTTGATGCGCTGATCCAGATTTTATCTCTTTCTCATCCAATCCTAATACCTGAATTTGGATATCTGGATACCTTTGTACATATGCTTATACCAATAGCTCTGTGAGCTTTAATAGTCAACCACACCAAAAGATGATCACCAAATGTAGCTAGGAGAATATTAGCTACCATAGCCATCTGACGTGTTCACACAGAGTCAGGCGACACAGAACTTTTAACATTGCACATATTATCCAGATTGTGCAGCTTGGCGCAGTGGTAATTTTGTCTGGCGTAACACAGTGCACAGCCAATTTGGTAATTTGACTGACTGGCGCACAATGCGCACACCTCACCAAAACCCTGGAGGCCACAGCGACTTTGGACCTCCCGGACCAAAACATCACTTTCCGTCTGCAATTCGCCTTGCCAGCCGCGCATTTAAAGGTGAGGAGAGGAGCTCATTTGATTGTTAAAGCTTTAAACCGGCTGTGTTAAAGTCAGTCACGCCTTCTCTTCTCCCTCTTTGCCACTTGCACCAGTAGGAGGGATGGAGGCGCACTTATGCCAAGCTGTGCCTGGCACGAAATCGTAAATTGCGCCTAAAACACGCCCAAATTAGAGCCCGTTATCATTATTATTTTATAGGAGGCCTGTATGATATTGCAGCCACATGGAAGTTTTGTGTAGTGTTAAATGTTTGTGGTAAATTGTGTGGCCTTAAGTGTACAGTGCATTTGTGTGGAGTTATACAGTGAGGGGAAAAACTATTTGAACCCTAGCTGATTTTGTAAGTTTGCCCAGTAACAAAGAAATGATCATACTATAATTTCAATGGTAGGTTTATTTGAACAGTGAAAGACAACAATGACAAAAAAATACAGAAAAATGCGTTTCAAAAAGAGTTGTAAATTAATTTGCATTTCCATGAAAGAAATAAGTATTTGCAAAGAAATAAGTAAACATGCTTCAGTACTTGGTGGCAAAATCTTTGTTGGCAATCACAGAGGTCAGCCGTTTTTTGTAGTTGGCCACAAGGTTTGCACACATCTCAGGGGGGATTTTCGCCCACTCCTCTTTGCAGATCCTCTCCAAGTCATTGATGTTTTGTGGCTGATGTTTGGCAACTCGAACCTTCAGCTCCCTCCACAGATTTTCTATGGGATTAAGGTCTGGAGACTGACTAGGCCACTCCATGACCTTAATATGCTTCTTGTGTTTGTCTTGTGTTTTGGATCATTGTCATGCTGGAATACCCAACCACGACCTATCTCACCCAACACTTGACGGTACATGGCCCCATCCATCCTCCCTTTGATGCGGTTCAACTGTCCTGTCCCCTTGGCAGAAAAACACCCCCAAAGCATAATGTTTCCACCTTCATATTTGACGGTGGGGACGGTGTTTTTGGAATCATTGGCAGCATTCCTCCTCCTCCAAACACGGCGAGTTGAGTTTATGCCAAAGAGCTCAATTTTGGTCTCATCTGACCACAACACTTTCACCCAGTCTTCCTCTGAATCAGTCAGAGGTTCAGTGGCAAACTTCAAACGGGCCTGTAGATGGACTTTCTTGAGCAGGGGGACCTTGCGGGCACAGCAGGATTTAAGTCCCTCACGGCGTAGTGTGTTACCAACTGTTTTTGTGGTGACTATGCTCCCAGCTGCCTTGAGATTATTGACAAGTTCCTCCCGAGTGGTTCTGGGCTGATTCCTCACCGTTCTCATTATCATTGTCACCTTCTCACCCAGCTGCTTGGCGATGGTCTTTGTGCCCATTCCAGCCTTGTGTAGGTCTACAATCTTGTCCCTGATATCCTTGGAAAGCTCTTTGGTCTTGGCCATGGTGCAGAGTTTGGCATCCGGATTGATTGATTGCTTCTGTGGACAGGTCTCTTTTATACAGGTAACAAGCTAAGAGGGCTGCCAATGTCAGCTCGTTACCTGTAGAAGATCCACCTGGGAGCTTGAGATCTTGCTAACGGATAGTGGATCAAATAGTTATTTCCTTCATGGAAATTCAAATTAATTTATAACTCTTTTTGAAACGCATTTTTCTGAATTTTTTTTTGTCATTGTTGTCTCTCATTGAAATTATAGACCGGTCATTTCTTTGTTAGTGGGCAAACTTACAAAATCAGCTGGAGTTCAAATAGTTTTTTCCCTCACTGTATACAGTTTTGTACCTGTTTGAAATCAGGTGTTTTTACGGACATCCTGTACAACAGCTGACTCTTAAAATTATACCCATTGAACGCTACACATGTTGAACTTTGACCTTGTGTGCCATTTTTACGTGTTGTGGACAGCTTTGAATTCAGTGTATCCCTGGTGGAGCTCCACAGGAGAACGCTGGATGCAGCCGTAAAGAACAGTGGGGGTCTCCTCTCCAAACACAAGGGCCTTCTTGGAAAGGTACTTTTTTTTTTTTTCTGTCACTGTCCGATTTGTTCATTACACGTCATGTGATCAAACTCATGAGAATGCTCTTGGCCCATCAGGTGCTGGTGGATTTAACCCACGAGGAAATCACTAAAGGGTGGACACAGTGGTGAGTGTTTGGCTTAAAAAAACACTTAATTAGGCTCGTTGGCAAGGTGGAATCTAGCGATTGTTTTCTACGTCTTCATGCAGGTATGAGCTGAGTGATTCGGGCCTGAGGAAGCCTCATCAGATATAGACTCATCATCATCATTCGACATGTTTGTGCTGGTTTCCTTTTAGAAAACAAGCAAATAGCTTTAAGGTTCTTGTACTCTAATTAGTTGTAAGGCAGACCTCCTCTTTAAAGCTAAAGGGAGAGTACGCACTCTATTTATAACATAAAGAACAAACTATATTTTGTAAATATGTTCTACAATGCTGGAAGATGTGTGTTCTGCAAATGTTTATAATTTCATTTTTTTTCTTAAAATGTTTGTGATGTAAGAAGCCAGGAATGCCGTCGTCAAAGAGAGTTGAATATATATAAATATATATATTTTTTTGGTATTTAAAAACCCCCACAAACTTTGCACTGGCTTCATTTAACACATTTTGTCAGTAAAAGTAAGTTTGTTTTCTGCATAATTTTAATTTAGAAGTCTGAAATGAAGCCAGTATAAGGTGTTAGCAGTTTGCACATCCTACACCATGTTAAAGGATCATCTAAACTCCAATGAACCCATAAGAACCTAACACTTTAAATGTGCTAACATGTGCCCTGTACAGCTATATATGACTATAGGGGACTTTTTGAAGTGTGTCATGTACCAATCATGTGACTGTCCCAGGAAATAACATCAGGTAAGCTGGCACATTTCTAAAAGTTCCCTTATTGCCTTTAGAGCTCTTTTTTTAAGCCATTTAACAATTGTAATGATTTAATGGGGTGTGAAATATATAATTCGTTACAAAATTTTTCCAATGTACGTGATAAGGTTTGGAACCTTAGAATCGCCGTGGAAAGCCAACTGTCCTACCAACTGTTTGACACCATAACCAAGAGAGATTTAGGATTTGTGCTACACAAATGTGTCACTACCATGTAACATGTAAGATGAGTCAGCTTTGTTACAAAACATCACAAATATTTTCTGTGTCCCACTTGCTTTGTGCGTTATTTGAAGTACAAAGTGGGTTTGGGTTCTTATGGGTTGAAGTATAAGTCAAACGTTTTAAAGGACGGTTTTATTTTGCAATTACTGAAAACAAATATTACAGGACTTCATATTCTTATATAAATCATGCAGCTTTAAAACATTTCTACCATAGTGCTGCTTAGTGGCCACTTTTGCAAGCACATGCGCATAAAACCAATATGTTAAGACTTGTTTTATATATTGTTTCTTGTTCGTGACATTTTGTTTGAGTCTTAAAGTTGCCTTTTTATGACGTCATACCAAAGTCAGCAGCAAGTTTTTATTTGGCCTGTGTGATCTTTGACCCTGGAGACACGTGACAAAAAGACAGTATTTGGTGTGACGATAAAGACTGCTGCTTTGTTTTCTACGTTGTGCCTTAAAGACGTTTAGGTGCCTCCATAGCTTTACTCTGGTAGAAGAAGAAATAAAGAGCCTTTTATCAGACAATGCTTTTGTCTCCTCTTACTTGTTTCACACTTTGAGCAGACATCTGGGTGATGTTCTTCTAGTACGAATGATTTCGCCTTCAAGTCTTTCTTTTCAGATCATTTGAACCATTCCATTCCCATTCCATTTTCCTCCGCTTATCCGGGTCCGGGTCGCGGGGGCAGCAGTTTTAGTAGGGAAGTGCAGACTTCCCGGCCCCCGGCGACCTCTTCCAGCTCCANCTCATTCTTTCGGTCATGACCCATAACTCATGACCATAGGTGAGGGTGGGAACGTAGATCGATCGGTAAACAGAGAGCTTTGCCTTCCGGCTCAGCTCTCTCTTCACCACGACGGTCCGGTACAGCGACCGCATTACTGCAGATGCTGCACCGATCCGTCTGTCGATCTCACGCTCCAACCTTCCCTCACTCGTGAACAAGAACCCGAGATACTTGAACTCCTCCACCTGAGGCAAGACCTCACTCCCAACCCGGAGGGTACAGTCCACCCGTTTCCGACTGAGAACCATGGCCTCGGATTTGGAGGTGCTGAGTCTCATCCCAGAAGCTTCACACTCAGCTGCAAACCGCTCCAGTAAACGCTGAAGGTCACAGCCTGATGAGGCCATAAGGACCACATCGTCTGCAAATAGCAGAGACGAGATCCTAAGGTCACCAAGCTGGACTCCCTCAACACCTTGACTGCGCCTAGAAATTCTGTCCATGAAGATTATGAACAGAATCGGTGACAAAGGGCAGCCTTGGCGGAGGCCAACGTTCACCGGAAACAAGCTCGACTTACTGCTGGCAATGCGAACCAGGCTCCTGCTTCGATTGTACAAGGACCGAATGGCACGTAGAAGCGGACCATCAATCCCGTACTCCCGGAGCACCCCCCACAGGACACCACGAGGGACACGGTCGAATGCCTTTTCCAGGTCTACAAAGCACATGTAGACCGGTTGGGCAAACTCCCACATACCCTCGAGTACCCTTGCAAGGGTGTAGAGCTGGTCCAGTGTTCCGCGACCGGGACGAAAACCACATTGTAGTTCCTGTATCATTTGAACCACTCTGCCTTTATTTTGAAATACACTACCGGAAGTGGCGCGCGTGCAATTAGCAAGCTTGCAGGACCACTCTGCCTTTATTTTGAAATACACTACCGGAAGTGGCGCGCGTGTAATTAGCACGCTTGCAGGACCACGCTGCCTTTATTTTGAAATAGCCTACCGGAAGTGGCGCGCGTGTAATTAGCAAGCTTGCAGGAGTGAAAGAGCATCCCCATCGCCAAGAGAAGGAAGGCAGCCACTCCTCTTCCTCATCCTCCATCCCCGCGACACCTTCACGGACACAGCGGCAAGCAAAGCTCGGTAGACAAGATGGCCTTTTAAGACGCCACCAGGAACCCGCAGTAGACATGCTGCCTCCGGCGTCCTCCTCAATCGTCATGCTCCTCATCCTGCAGACCTCCCCCGCCTCCGCGGACCGGAGCTTCGGTGAGTCGGTGACTGGACTCCTTCTCTTTCGGTGTTCTTCTGACGTGTTTGCCGCCGCTTCTGGCTTCTTCTAACGCGTCGAATGTCTCCGACAGAGCGAAAAAAAACCCAAACGAACGTTGCGTCGACAGGAAGAGGCCACATTGCGAAAGTCCAAATAGCAACAGCCCGGACTCATTAGCCGTTTCTGAGCGTTTTTATTTGAGGACACGCTGCACTTCCCCGACGATGTGATGACGTCATCGCCGAATAACGTCTCGTGCGATACGTCAACAATAGACGTCATACTTGCCCGTGAAACACATGAAAATGAAAAACAACAATGCAGGCGTTCAAGTGTCCATTTGTAAGCACATTTTCATCACCGGGCCCATGATGAGGGCCAGAATGAAGACTAGAATTGCTAATTATTTACAATTAAATAACTCAAGTGATGTGTGTGTGTGTGTGTGTGTGTGTGTGCTCCTAGTAGTCATGTTACATAAGCAGAGTGTGTAGCAGCTGCGGCACTTCTCACCAGCCGCATCTCCACGTCTTTTGGTCCTCCATCATCGCCATCATCGCCATCATTCGAAAAAAGTGTGTTACTCTGAAGAGTAATCCATGAGTCAGCATATTTGAAGTGAACCAACGAGGCTATTGCTAATGCTAAGCAGGTGACCTGTAGTACAGCTTTCAACCACAGGGGGTGCCCCCCCCCCACGATGATTTATTTTGTCAGATTCTGCTTGTTCCAGCCTCTTCTCCTCATAAAATCTACACCGGTCCTCCTAATCGGTAGCAGAGAAGGTTGCCGCTGGTTTGCCTTGTTTCGCTTTAACGTTTACACAACATCAGGTCAATACCCAACGCCGATTTTCAGAAAACCTGACCCCGCGACAACTTTTCACGTAGGCGCTAATTTAAAGAGAAATCATCTATTCCAGGGCCAAACCGAGGCCATCATGAATGCTTCATTAAGTGTACAAACAAGGTTTTAAGTCATATTTTAACATTAAGTGTAAAAAGAAGTGAAGCAGTTTGAATAGTATAAATGTGTAAACTAAACTGCACTTTTTGGGAGTTGTGTCCATCATCCCCAATCCTTACGGTCGGCATTTTACACACACGTCTTTCTTTTTTCCCCCTGTGCGTTCTAAAGATATAAAAACAACTAAAAATAGGCAGGTTCACTAATGCGTGAAATGGGACACACCTATTGTGCCTACAAACTGACTATTAAATCACCTCTAAAAACCTCCAACAACATTTTCTGGGTCTATATACAGAGGTGTGAAAAAGTGTTTGCCCCTTTCCTGTTTTCTTATTTTCTTTGTCACACTTAGATGTTTTAAACAATTATCAAACCAATTTAAATATTAGTGAATGACAACACTGAACACAAAATGCAGTTTTTAAATGAAACACGTTATTATTAAAAGCGAAAAAAATCCAAACGTACATGGTTGTGTGTGAAAAAGTGATTCACCTTAAACCTAATAACTGGTTGGGCCACCCTTAGCAGCATTAACTGCAATCAAGCGTTTGCAATAACTTGCAATGAGTCTCTTATGGCGCTGTGGAGGAATTCTGGCCCACTCATCTTTGCAGAATTGTTGTAATTCTGTCACATTTGCAGTTTTGTTGAGCATGAACTGCCTTCTGAAGATCATGCCACAGCATCTCAATATGATTCAAGTCAGGACTTTGACTAGGCCAGTCCAAAGTCTTCGTTTTGTTTTTCTTGAGCCATTCAGAGGTGGACTTCCTGGTGTGTTTGGACCATTGTGTTCGTTTCAGCTTGAGGTCATGAACAGATGACCTTCAGGATATTTTGGTAGACAGCAGAATTCATGGTTCCATTTATCACAACAAGCCTTCCAGGTCCTGAGGCAGCAAAAGAGCCCCAGACCATCACACTACTAGCCCCATGTTTTACTTTTGGTATGATGTCCTTTTTCTGAAATGCGTTGTTACTTTTATTCCAGATGTAACGGGACACATGCCTTCCAAAAAGTTCCATTGTGAGCGTGGCGCTGACGCGTTGAGGCCGTGTGTGTGGTGAAGCTAGCCGCTGTGGTGTGTTGAGGTGTCACTACTTAAGGTTCACCAAGGGTTTTTCTGAATCTGTGTTGGTGGCCTGCATGGGACTGCTCCCTCTGCAATTGCAATCTGCAATTTTTGTAACGACAAATAGCATTTTCTTTATGACTTATTTACTTTCAGGCAGCAGATTAATAGTGATTTATTAGTGCTGCAAGTTGGATATGCCTGTGCTAACATAACCCAGGATAGGATTCTATGACAAAAATATGTAAATGTTATGTTGTTAATTGTGTTATTATATTACGTTGTATATTTACACTTGTATTACTCTACAACAGGAGTTTGAATGTGTGTTGTGGTTTCTTAGCAGTGAGTTGCGGCATATGAGCTACCTGTTGGAGACCCATCCTGTGGCCATAATAGCCACGTGTAGCTGGCGAGCTAATATTTTATCTGGGCCTTCATTTTACAAATAAAGTGTAGCATTATACTAATACTAAGACAATAACATCCTCCTCTTGGAACCAGGGTTACTGGTGATTAAGAAACATTTGCGTTTTAGATCTCGCTGTGTAAAACAGGACGAGCTCCACCCCCGCTGCATCGCTGCTCGCGCATGCATGATTCATTTGGACTTTCCGTGAGTAGCGATTCACATCATGCTCTCCGTGTGCCACGGAAAATTTACACAGCCGGCTTGTGACCGCCTTTGGGACGGGCGGACCCGTCAACAGCACCTGCTACTGCTCAGTGAGAATACAAAACGCAGAAGGTATGCTTTCATAATACCAAAAAACTCCCCAACGAGGCCACAAAAAGTAGCTACATTTGTCGTTAGTCGCATTTAAGAAAATAGGTCATCTAGAGGGGTTGGAATGTCGCCAGATCTAGTTGTGCCAGCAAGGCAAAAAGGCGATTCCGGTGTATGCTTATGAAAATAAAGCGAGATGAAACATTTTTATTTTAAAAATAATGAAATATAAAAATTATTATTTATGATACATAAATAAAATCATAAAATATCATTTCATATCAAAATAAAGCACAGTGAAACATGTTTAAACATTATGATATTGATAAAAAAATTATAAAAATGAATTGTTATGATACATAAAATATCATATATCACATTTATTATTTATTTTTATTATTATTATTTTTAAATGATATCTAAAATGAAATTTTATGATACCTAAAATATTGTATATCCTTTTAATGATTATTTAAAAAAATATATCTAAAATGAAAATTGATGTACATAAAATATCATAAAACATTCTTTTTATGATATTTAGATATATGTAAATACAAAGCTATATTTACATCTATATAGCCTGTATATCCATTTATACAGTATATTACTTAAAATAGTTTTCAAGTATTTAAAAAAAAACACAACTCATTTTTTATTTTGTAGCGTAAACTCTGCTACTCCATTAAATAGTTTGGCATAACTATGTTAATAACAATAATAATAACAATGTTTCTGTGGCTTGGTTAATATGCAGATCACATTATGTAAACTGAGCATTGTTGGAGGTTTTTGGAGGGTTTTTCCCCAGAAGGCTTTACAGGCACAATAGGCACGCACCATTATCTGCAGTCTCAGCTGCCTAGTAAAGACGTGTGTTCAAGTCACGGAAGGATTGTGGATGATGGGCAATATTTAACGAAAAAGTGCAGTTTTCCTTTTACTTATGTAAGTTAGGGTATGGTGTTGCTGGTGCACTTTTACCTATGCAACTTCCATGGCAATGAGATGAGAGCAGCGAGTGTCAAAATGCATTATGGGAAATGTCCTGTCAGCTCTCAGCCTCCTGGCCTGCCTATGTTCGCTGCTGGCAGCTTGAAGCTGATCTAAATTCAGTTCTTGCAGCTTGGCTCGGTTTCGTCATGCATGGCCACGACCCATTTCACACTCTGGACCAGAGAAGCGTAAGAGTCATAGTGGCAGTGAAAAGACCCGAAATATAATGGGACAGCAAAACAACAGTTGGGCACAAGCATGCTAGCATGGGTCAGCATCATCTCACGGGTACTCTCACGTACCCTGCCACCTCAAAATAAGGCCCCCCGTTTCATAGCTTTAACATTTGTAATTGTTTTCAAAGTATTTGTAGTCATAATGTGCATAAATGATATTCTACTTACGTATGTAAATAGCATACATATACATTCATACTATATAATGTATTACTTCAAATTGTTTTCAAGTTGAAACCCCCCACATGTTGTAGTGGCGCACGGCCACGATAAATTACATGTAGCAGAAACCCTGCTCTGTTTTCTGTAGTGCAGCCTAACTACATCCACCAGCCGCCATTTCCCATCACACACCTTACGGCCTACACCCTACTCCATCCATCCGGCATCTTACTTCATGCACTATCCTTTTCCTTTTCCTCCATCCTCCTGTCTGCATTCGACATCCATTGTCCGTCGTTCATCATCGATCCTACTTCCTTCTTTCTCCAGCCTCCATTCTACATCCTAGAACCATCCTCATCGTCCAACATCCATCCTCGTTTCTCCATCTTACATCCTACATCTATCATCTATTCTCATTTCTCCGTCCTCCTTCCTGCATTCTACATCCATCGTCCATCCTTCTTTCTTCACCATCCATCCTCCATCTATCATCCATTCTTGTTCCTCCATCCTCCTTCCTGCATCCTACATACAGTACATCGTTCATACTCATTCCTCCATCCTTCATCTATCATCCATCCTCGTTCCCGCTTCCTGCATCCTGCACCTATGGTTATCAGGAAGTGAAGACACTACATGACTTCTTTGGTCACTTTGGACCCGGTAAGAACTAGAGTGTGTACTTGACGATAGAAGAAGACAAATATAAAAGCGAAGAAGAAGAAGACAGCTGCAGGGTGAGATGAGTGAAGGTGAAAGGTAAGAAAGAAGATCATCATCTAGAGCATGGGTGTCAAACTCATGCCATGCAGGGTTTTTTTTCCCCCGTCAGTCATTAAAGCAGGTGATTTAAATGATCCACACCTCCTTAAATTTGAGGGAAGGAGCTTATCAATTAAAGCACCTGCTGAAGAAACTAGTTGGAGAGACAACCTGCAGTGTCTCAGCCCTCCATTGACACATATGATCTAGAAAAAGAGGCGGAATCGGAACCAACGGCTGTTGTGGTCGTTTATCCTTTGAAGAACCCTGATGTTGAACTGTTGTCGTGGTTATAGCAACCGCGTTTTCACCCTTGGTGCACTTGTGTTACATTTATGTTGACTAGCTTTGTAACAACTATGACTACGGTACTGTACTGTACTCTATATCTATCTGTCTGTCTGTCCTTACCTACCTACTTAAAGATTTTAAATACAGAGGAGGATGTCTTTGTCAATTTTTACATCGAAATGCAGATACATTGTTTTCCCTTTCGTCTTCATCAGGTTGTCTGTTTGAGAGGGACCTCTGTACGCTGTACGAGATCTGTGTCAACGGTAAGATAAAACGTTTTTTGACGTTTGCCTCCTGAGCCCATTTTACTGTGCTGGTGTCTCTTTGGTCCCGCTGTGTGACTGTCCGCTTTGCCATCTGTTCAAACATATTACTGAGTCCGCACAACAATAGGAACATACACTCTGATAGTGCCCTGTGGCCGTTGTTATGGCAACAATCACAGAGAGCAGCAGCATAAACACCCTGTTGAATATTATCAGAACAACGACATTTTACCACAACAGAAAGTAACACAAGGATGCCACCGTAGCCACACTGAACAGCCCTACAACAAGATCACCGCAGCAACACCACATCAGCACTACCTTCCCAAAACTAGATGAGACAAATTGTGTCAGATAATATTTTCCCCGCAACATGTGCACTGCCTTTCATTCTCCTCCAAAAAGGGGAAATGGATATCAAGGTTCTGACTGAGCGTGGCTCTGTGCTTCTGGTCCAGCTCTAATCTGGGTCATGAATCACTAGAATAGGGGTCTGGATCTGAGACGCCGCCCTCTGGTAATCATTGGTGACAAATGTGGGAGATTTGATCCTCAAGGAGTTTTATTGTGAAGGATAGTTCCAGATGTTTCTTCCGGAAGAGAGCAACAGGAAATTGATCTTTGTGTTTATGACTCCTCTTAGCAAGTCTGCTTGCTTCTTAGCCACCCAAAATCTTGTCAATTCATAATTATTTTTAAAAAATGCGACTGTTGTCACTGCCCTACAAGATTTTTTTAGACAAAAGCCTGACAGACTTATTTGTGTTATTTTGGCTTGTAAAAATGTATAAATTGTGTGTACTTGTTATTTTCATGAAAATAATGGGTATACACAACCAAGGAATATGGACTAGCTGATAGCTGCCGGTGCTCCCTATCTGAAAGCACATACTTGTTTTGACTTTCATGTTTTTTTTCTCACTTTTTGACATGCACATGCATCATGGCTATTTATTTAAATTTGATAACATCATCCTTCCCACAACCTACTGTCACAAATTGCACCATTGTGGGACACCTAGTGTCTTGCAGGGTCATGATTTTTGTGTGTGTGTGTCATTTTTTACATCTTGTTGGTGGAACATGTCCCAATACTTTTGTCTATGCTTATGTGTCTGCAGATGGGATGTTTGGGAGGTGTCACTCTGTCCTGGTGAAGGAGGTTTACTCCTATGACGTCACTCTGCCCGTGGTTCAACACTTTAGATTGCTTCTGGACAAGATGGCCAACAGAGGTAAACACACACACACACACACACACAGTCCACTCAAAAATTACAAACATACAAAATTACAGTGAGCAGGCTACGTTTTCACCAGAGTAAGTGTTTACAAAACACAATGCTGTGTTGCAACAACCATGATCGACCACTAGGGGTAGGCAGAGACGAGGTGAGCGTTTTGTGCAGCCCACTTAGCTTTGAATGTTTGAATGTTTGAATTGAGATAATTCTCTTGAGCGCGTCTTCAATGCACATTCGTCGAACATTCTGCTTTAAAGGCCAGACAACAAGTTTAATTTATGATGAGGTTTAATTAATTAAATAAGTAAAAATAACATTTTTGGATATTAGAGGATGACACATGTGAGACTTTCCTACATTCCCTTCTGCCTTCCTCCTGTCTTTCCTTATTTTGTTAACTTTCAGCTGGTGGCCACCGTCTGCTTGCGTGCCACTAACACTTCTTTGGTCCACATAAGTAACCTCTTTATGGCGCTTTGACGGCACAAATGCTATGGTGTCACTTTATTATCAATATAAAAACAAACCTAAAAACTTAAACTAAAGAGGTAAACATAGTACTTCAGGGAGGAAAATTATTATTCTGGACCTATAGAAAAGTGAGAAGGCACACATAATTAAAATGCTCGCTCATTTTTGCAAAACCAGCTCTCAATTTCTAATTTTCATGCTCACTCTGCGCTTTTTATTGTCTCATTGTTTGTTTTCTGCTCACTTGCAGTTTTAGAGAGAATGACGTAACAGATGAGATTCAGAATATAATATATAGATTAAAATAATATCATATATAGATTAAGAATATTTAAATACATAAATTCATTCATTCATTCATTTTCTATGCCGCTTATCCTCATTAGGGTCGCGGGTATGCTGGAGCTTATCCCAGCAGACTTTGGGCGAGAGGCGGGGTACACCCTGGACTGGTCGCCAGTCAATCACAGGGCACATATAGAAAAACAAACATTCACACTCACATTCATACCTATGGACAATTTAGAGTCGCCAATTAACCTAACATGCATGTTTTTGGAATGTGGGAGGAAACCGGAGTACCCGGAGAAAACCCACACACGCACGGGGAGAACATGCAAACTCCACACAGAGATGCCCAACAAATCCCTTTCTCAGCATTCACACACTTTCTGGGGGGGTGGGCACTGCAGTTTTTTCTTAGGGTCGCACTAAAAGGTACAATGCAATGCTGGATGTAAAAAAAACAACAACACATATTTGCAAAGTTATAGTATACTTTTTAATACAGGGTTTATAGATAAGAGTTTTTAAATAGACTTATAAAAATAGTACCAGTGTGCTAAAAAGTGTGTGTAAAAAGGAGTTTTGTGTGTTGTTGGTTTTTTTTTCCCCAGTATGGAATTGTGACATGTCAACAACAGACGTGTGTGACTTTGTCATCCTTCATGTTATGTAGCCTTTTTACTCTTGTAGCATTTTAGCAAGGCAGAGTCGCATCTTTTAGCATTTCTTGTACACTTTTGATGTCGCCTTACTTAAAAAAATGTAAAAATAAAACAAGCATTGCATCACACCGCAGCCAAATAAACGAAACGATACTGTTTATTTCATCCGCGCTTGTAACCCACCGCCCCTCCAGCTGGGGGCGCTGTAGCATGGCGGTCACATGATCTCTCAGAGCAAGAAGTGAGACGGTTATGAGTTTTAAAGGCCTAACGGTGAAAGTGAAACCGTCCCAGTAATAATTGGCACGGCAGGTCCACGTGAACATAGCAACATCGTGTCACGTGACTTTTTCTACTACAGGTGGCGTGCAACATGAAGTGATTATGCACACTTGTAATATTGTCTATTTTTAATATGAGATTTAAGTGCTTTTTTGTACATCTTTTTTCCTTCCTTGCATGGAATGCAAGCGAGAGAGGAAGGGGGGAAAACAGGTTTTGTTTTTTTCATACAGTATATTTGCATTTGGTAGTTTAAAGACAGAAAAAAACACAAGAAGCAGCAGCGCCGGGCAAAGCAAATGTGTTTCGTAGTTTAATTTACAAAACTATGCCAAGTGTTTAAAAGCTATTTTTAGAGTAAAAAAACAGACGCTGTTCATGGTTTCCTTTTATCTTTGTATGTACAAATATGAGGATAATACTTCATGGTGTTGTACTCCAGTCCCATTCGAAATAAACTCTTTGCATGAAAACGTCTCGTTTGCCATCACTTAGCCCTTTGATGAAGCTTCTGTCCCTTTTCAAAGGAGACCTGGACCTTCCGATTAGACTAATTAGAGATTGTGGCGTTCCCAGTGCAGTCAGGCCCGTGATGGCGGCGCCAGGATGCCACATTGAGCTCCACTCATGGGATCAAAGCGTTGATCAAGTCGGCACCTTTTGGGAGAGAGCGATCTGGCATCCGGCAAGGATTGGAGGGCGGCCATCTTTCTTGTCTCACCTGAGTGTGCTGAGTGTCATTCATTCATTTTCTATACCGCTTATCCTCATTAGGGTCGCGGGTATGCTGGAGCCTATCCTAGCTGACTTTGGGCGAGAGGCGGGGTACACCCTGGACTGGTCGGCAGTCAATCTCAGAGCAGACAAACATTCACACTCACATTCCCACTCTAATGGACAATTTAGAGTGGTCAATTAAGCTAACATGCATGTTTTTGGAATGTGGGGGGAAAAACCCACACACGCACGGGGAGAACATGCAAACTCGACTTGAACAGATGTGTTTATTCCTTTGTTCATTGACATTTACTTTCGCTGTGCTCTTATTTTGGTATATGTATTTCCTGTTTTGCACAGTTCTGGGTTTTCTTTACCTTGTTCTGAGGCAGCTACTGGTCCCAGCTGTCCCTTGTTAATAATTAGAAGGCTTCTTAAGCACAGCATTGTCAGTGTGACAATGCCGGACCATTACGTTTGCGTGGGATTATTTGTAGTAATCTCTATGGTGAGTTTAGCCTGTTTGGTACTTTTTCTTTTCTTTGCTTTGGACTTTTGTATTTGGTGGATTTGGCTGTGTCAGCCTTGGTGACCCTTGCCGCTTTTTTTGAACTTGAGTTTTTGGGACAATAAAGACCTTTTTGACTTCACCTGCTGACATGTCTTTGCATCCTGGGGTAGCGCTACAACAAATTACTGCAGAACATAACAGTGAACCACACAAAGAGGGTCTTAACTGATGTATACTTGGTCGGAGGTTCAGCAACTCGACTGTAATTCTCTATAAAATGTTAATAGAAGTTGCTGAAGATCCTCTGAAGGAGATTTCTTGATGTAGGTGTGGGCCAGTCATCCACAGCCTGACCCTTCTCCACTATCAATTCCAAAATGGTGACCATCTCCAAATGTAATGCACAATTTTCTGCCATTACAAACGATTCCTAAGTAGATGTAAAACCGGCCAAATGTGTCTTGTGTGTTCCTTAAGCGAAGCAGGAAAAATTCAAAATGTCATTAATTAAAGCCTAAAAGTTGGATGGAGCATTGGTGAGGCCAAAAGGCATTACTAAATACTTGAAATGCCCCCTGGGAGTATTAAAGGCTGTTTTCCTCCACTCTCCCTCTCTCATGCAAATTAAATGAGTGCTATGCAAGTCGAGTCTAGAAAAATCCTCGCTGAGTCAAGTGGCGTGAACTCTTGCTCTAAAAGGGGCAGTGGGTAGTTGCTCCTGACAGTGATGTTGTGCCCATGATTTGAAGATATCACTTCAAAAAGGACCTTAAACACTGGGAAGAAGACAGTGCTCATGACAATAACTGGCCCCAGTCAGCTATAATGAGTTACAATTAATGACAGGGTTGTGCATCTTAGGTCAGGTAATTCCCAAAACAACAGGCGCAGAGCGTGAGGTCATTGCAAAAAATTTTAGGCTTTCAAGGTAGTTACCAGCCAGTATTAACGTAAAGTCACAAGTTTGACGGGTGATACAAGCTAGGATTTGCCCTTCGAGAGCCCACAGTTTTTTTACTTTAGTGAACAAAGTCTTAATCAAGGGTCGACAACCTTTACCATCAAAAGAGCCATTTTGTCTCCTCTTCCAGTAAAATAAAATGTTCGAGAGCCGCGAAACATTACAGAACTTATAAACTGTAAAAAATGTATAATCTTTTGTAATGTTACCTGTCAGAACCACAAAATTCAACAAACAAAAGTGCAGCGACATTTGTAGACCTACTCTGAGCTAATTTAAACACGGAACTGAGGTGTGTAAAGTAAACTTTTTGCCAACTTTAAGTAAAAAAAAAAAACAGATCTCATATATCTTTATATCAGTGTTTGATCAATACTGTTCATTTCTGCACTGAACTGTCAATAACCATTCTTATTGATCCTTTTCTTGACTGTCTTTGCAAAGAAACACATTCTTTTATTTTCTGAGTACTTTCCTGTTTGTTTTTTTAAATTAGGAAAATATATGCTCTGATATTTTTATGCACTAATATTTAATGTATTCTCTTAACAGTGAATGGCTTCTCATCTCATGTACAGCCCTTGGGGATTTTCTTGCTAAATCTGGATACCTTCCAAACCTTATTTTCTCAAAGCGACTAGAGAAAAATGTAAAGACTTTTTCTGACGTCGTTGGGAACGGGAGATTTTTATGGTACTATTTGCATTTTTCTTCACCGAGATAGTGAAAAAAGAGCAGCACTTCCCGTGCGAGCTTGCCGCACCATGAGAGAGCATTCCGGGCACAATGTGGGATGACTATCGCTGTCGCTACGAAGCCGAATATCCAACATCCAACGTCCAACTAACTTTACCACGGTGTTCTTGCAGACATAAAAGTGAAAGCACATATTGTTCATTGTACTGTCAGTCAACTGCCGCTGCACATAACCTGCCTCTTCTGGAGTCACCATCTCTGCGATTAGCGTGTCCCAGACTGTGAGCACATAGCTACAGCGCATTTCTCGTTATAAAACATATTGCTATCCTGCCGTTAATTATATTGTTTTATTTTACTGCGCAGTAACTTGGTTCAGACTGAACTCAAAACTCCATCCATCCATTTTTTTCCCCATCCATTTTCTTCCGCTTATCCGAGGTCGGGTCGCGGGGGCAGCAGCCTACGCAGGAAAGCCCAGACGTCCCTCTCCTCGGCCACTTCGTCCATCTCTTCATAGTCTCTGCAGCGTGTCCTGGGTCTTCCCCGAGGCGGTTCGCAGCTGAGTGTGAAGCGGCTGGGATGAGAATCAGCACCTCCAAATCTAAGTCCATGGTTCTCGCTCGGAAAAGGGTGGAGTGCCATCGGGGGAAGTAGTCACCACTGGTGTGGTCATCTCCTCGAAGCTGGCTGACAGTGCATGGATGGCGAGGTTATTGTCACAGAGGGCTTGGTCAAGATGGCTTCGCATGCGCCAAGGGCAGTGTTGAGTTT
Source organism: Oostethus manadensis (assembly GCA_024372805.1). NCBI lineage: Eukaryota > Metazoa > Chordata > Actinopteri > Syngnathiformes > Syngnathidae > Oostethus > Oostethus manadensis. The sequence goes on along the minus strand of QODF01000022.1, from coordinate 1,730,112 downwards.
ATCGGCCTCAGGAGGTTCCATACTTGGTGGGTTTGTTCTGCTTTGTCAATGTGTGGAAGGCAGATGCGAGAAAACAAGAGTATTTTTATTTCTACAACAGCAGAGTAACACGGCTTGGAACCAGTACACTAAGAAAATGGCAGTACATAAATACCGCGGCGTAGCGAGGGTGACCGAGGAAATGATGCCAGGAGACTGAACTAATGACTAGGAAAAATATGCACTAGGATTTGATGGCCAAGCACAGGTAGCAAGAGCTGTAATGTTCTAGGCATGTGACCTGCAGCATACAAGGAACCCACAAAGAAATACAGAATCTAGAGTGCCGAGAACAGAAGCGTGTAGAAATCAGAAAGTGAGAGGTGATTTTACAAAAGTATTTATTGGTGTGCGCCTTCCCTCTTTTTATGTGACCACAATAATAATTTTACTTCCCACGATATTTTTTTTACATTTTCAGTTTGAGTTTTTACGCTCATTTTGGTGTAATTTATGCCCTCCTACATCTGATAGTGAAGTGACGGCATAAAAGCACATCTGTGTGTGTGTGCAAGAGCAATGCTTGTGCACACCCTATGCCAGCTGGCTAGCTAACGAGCTGCTGCAGGAGAAACAACGACAAATTTTCAAACGTGTGTTAATGCTGAGTGCAGTGATCCTCCACGAGCTATAACTTGACTTCGATCAAGTTGGTGACATTAGCAGAAACTTCTCCCGGCATGCGGGCACTTTGTTTTGTGAGCCCATATTTTGCTGGTGTTGCTCTTCTCGCTGGGTTGACGAAAAGACAACACACTAATGCTTACGTAGCTCATTATTATTCGAGGACATTTAACTGATAACGTATCAAAACATGTCAAAACCTCCACCAGGAAAGTTATGTTTTTGCTGGCGTTCATCTGCTTTGTTAGTGTTCAAAATAACTTGAAACATTCTGAATAGATTTGGATGACATTTTCAGGAATTGTTAGTAATGGGATGTGGAAGAACTGATTACACTATGGGGAACAATGGTGCTTGGCAGAGGTGTGCTTTTCTAATTTTTATGGTGTGGCTTTTATTTTGTAGTGGCGCAATGCCACATGTAGCGGAAACCCTTGTACGGTGTCCTACAGCCATAAGACTTGAATATGCTGCATATATGCTAATGACGGCTGAAGACCACAAACAGTTGCAATAGTGCTTCATTACTAACGTCAACAACTAGTGGTCTGTAATGCACTTTACGCTTTTTTTGCAGCTCTGTGCAAATTATTTGACAAACTTTTCACTGGTGCCGGTCCATTACAAGTGCGTGCAGGTAAGCAAACATCTCCATCTAAAATGTAGCATGAGGGAGAGGAGCAGGATGAAGACTTTCTGCTGTGTTGTCAAAAATTCCTCATCAGGCTCTCCAAGGACACAGCTCATCGTGTTCCGCTAAGAAGTAGCCTAATTGGTTTGCAAATTCTGCACACTCTGGGGTTTTGGTCTCTCATGTGGTTCAGAATAATTCCTAATGATTGCCTCTTGGTTTCAGGCACATGAAGGTCTGTTGTGTTGATGTCAAGATGTTCTAAAGGTTCCTCATGTGTGTACAGGTCTGACGTGGGAAGACGACACCACCCAGCAGGTTCTGGCCAAAGAATTGTCCAAAGTCAGGAGGATTCCACACCGACTGCCGCTGAGTGGAACTGCCTACGACAGCAGCAGGTCAGAGGTCGTTCTCTTTATGTGGTCCACAAGTGAAACATTTCCACATATCATGATGGCTAACAATGTTGGACCTCTGCCCCAGGACCAAAGCAGAGGTGATGGACCCAGTGGAGAAGACAATGAAGCCAGCAGAGGCAGAGCTTAACAGGAACCTGCAGACGTACCTCCAACGCCTTGGACTCCTCCCGAGGATGAGCGTCGCTGATGGCCTGAATGCTGCTAGCAAGGTGACAATAATTTATCGAAATAAATATTCACTAAAGGGGGATCATGGGCTGAATTTCACCTGCTGTTGGCTGAGCCACACATTGTGTAGGATTGGTGTGCTGATTGGTTGTTTTCAGTACGTTTTGGATTGAATACAACGGTATTGTTTTAGTTTAACAACCGTGTTTGTCATGATGTTTGTCATTCAAACATCAGAAGTTTACTTGAGAATGTTTTTGAAAGCAATTTCTCTCCAACCTTTCAGAATGGTCGAATCCAGTCGGACCTCTATGGCTCAGAGTCAGACCCGACCAGTCAGAAGATGTCTTCATCTCTCAAAGTGAAACAGAGCCTTTCAGCTGAAGAGCTTCAAGTTCTCCTGAGCGCCCTAAGGCAGCTTTTCTCCCCTCAACCTGACCACTCCAGTCGCCTCAGGCCCTTTTACAGCTATGAAATAGAAAGTTCTGTACCCAAGACATTGAAATTTAGACCTGTCAAGTTGGACGAAAGTAAAGAATCTTCAGCCAAGGAGCCTCTGACGTTAGTAGATGGTAAGTCCTTGACCTTCAAAGCTGTCTGTCCGTTTTGTAAGACATGCCTTGTGTCCTCCAGAGAAGTTCATCCAGAATGTCTTGAAGAACATTGGAAAGCAGCACCTGGACGTGGACAACCTGACACCTCATGATGTGGACCGGCTGGCCAACCTGATTGTGGATGCTTTGCATGTAGTGGACCATGACCAGGCTGATGGAAAGCAAGAAAAGGAGGAGGCAGTCAGAGATTATGATAATAAAGATCATGAGAAGAAGTTAATGGAAGAAGCTCCAACAGTGAAGATCACACCTGTTGATGTACCTCAAGGTAAAACAACAACTCTTCTTAATTCTTCTTTTTAAATGCTGCCCCCCCCCTGAAAACATGAATAGAGACTATAATGCTGGTAGAACATCACATAAACATAACCATGGCCAGATACCATGCAAACATGCCCCCTAGTGGCTATGAACAATCTAGTAAGTGCTATGATAAAGCAACACTTACTATTGTAATATCTAACAATATATCTAATTATCCATTGATTTTATTTTTACAACACACAAAATGCACTTTGGGCACCTCTGGGCTTGTGGCTCATCTTATTCTTATTAAAAAGTCCAGACTAAGCGTTTTATTTATTTTTTTATTACTTCTAACACCACTTAGCTTCTTTTTACACTTGTATGACCCACAGCAATGTTAAAATGTAACTTAACACATTGCATGTATGATGGCCACAGTTGGACCCTAAAACAGACAATTTATATTGACGTTATTTCCTATAGGGAAATAGGTTCACAAATTAAGGTTTTTGAGTAGTGATTGTACTGTTTTGTTTTTTTTACCAAATTTACTGCATGTTTTCCAATTTTAAAAAAAAGTTAATAACTAAATGGAAGTTTGTTCCTAACAGAAGTCCACCCACAGACGGACGACATCAACATGGTGGACAAGGTGAGATCTCCTTTTCATAACCATTTTTTAAAATGAACAAACCAACCATCTTCATTTGAATCAGCACAGAATTGTACACTGTTTACCTATCTTAACTCTGTTATTAACATACAGTACATGCATCATTGTATAGTCTGTGTACTGAATTAAATACATTATCATCATTTTACATGTTTCTTGGGTTATGTCTCTTAATGTATCTGTAAAATCTATGTCAGCTGCTGGATGTTTGAGTTTCCTTCGGGATCAATAAACTACAGGCAGTCCTCGTGTGACAAGCGCGGTCCTTCAAGCTCTGCATCTTGCCTGTGCTCCAACCCATAGCAACAGATCCCTCCTAAATGATTTAAAAGCCTGAGCTGTCAACTCGTAGTCCAGCGCAACTCTTGAGGTGTCAGGGAGTGTGGTTTACCAAACCAGTTTGTACTGTGTCTTTTCTTCTAGCCTAAGAGTTCAAATGTGTTCAGCAAACTTCTGGCTTACTTGGACCAAAGTCCCTTCACGGACGACCCTCCTCTTCCTTCTGGACCGCAGAGGAGGGCAGGGCTCGAGAACGTCCAGAGCCGCACCCATGATATGGGCGTGGCGGTGCAGAAGAAGGACACCACCCAGTCTGTGGAAGAGGTGTCGGAGGTAGAGGGCTGGGTCAAGGAAGTGGCCCCTCCCCCTGCGGCACTGAAATATGAGGAGACTCACAAGAAGATGCTAAATGTCCCAGAGCTCCAGCTGGACGTCAAAGCCGACAGGAAGAAGACAGATGACATCTTTGGCTACGTCATTACCGACACAGAGTGAGTACTTGCTCTTTTATGCTGAAGATGACCAGAGATGAACACTATTCTTTTTCTTTCCTTCCTCCTCCTGCTCCTCCTCTTCATCATCATCATCTTCAGCGGCCTGCGGACTGATGAAGGTCTGCACATGATGGAGATCCTGGCTCGCATGGCCAAAATCCAAATGACTGACTTTGCTGAGCTCTCGTATGTATTACTGCCTGATTTTCGTACATGCACACCCACACATGCACGCACACACAGTGCGACCACCCAGCATCACTGTGCTGCTGTACATCATCACTGGGTGGCCTCCACTGTTCTCCTGCTTTAATGCATCTTTTGTTTCCCGCCGGTCTGAATTAAAAGTGGAGAAAGCTATCTGCCAGGGGGAATACATGGTGGTGTCAGGACCATGGGTCTTTTTTGTGTGTGTTCCCAGCAGGGGGAGCCACTGACAATTTGTCAGAGGGGTCACTTCTCTCCACAGTGAGAGACAAAAGCTCCCCATTGACAATGTGGGCCTGATTTACCCAGGATGCTTTGTTATTTTTTTGTACTACCCTGCTTCCAACTCCAACACTGGTTCTTTTTTTCCAAAACATTTATTCCATGTAGAGCAGGGATGTCCAACACGGCCTCCTCTGCTCCATGGTGCAGCTGCAGGCAAGGGTCTGTAGCCACACGGTGGCTCACATTTCACTCAGAACATTAGCAACAATCCAGCAGTCGTTACTTAACAAAGTGAGAGCATCAACCCCACAGATTATACTATCAGCCGCTTAAGTGGCTAGTGCCATAAATGTTGTTGGCCTTTAACCGGAACCGGGCCCCAAGTAATGGCATCAGCTGCTTCTTAGTCAGCATAGATGAGAGTTGAAGTGATGTAACGTCTGCCTGGGCTGTGGGAGGGCGAGGTGGAATCATGTACAGAGTGGCCACCAGGGGGGGAGAGTGTGCCAATACTGGTTTAATGTAGGATGACGAGAATGAAGGCAAAGGGATGCGGACTGATAAAAATACATGAATGTGATTTTTATGCACATCTCACACACACACACTATTTTTTGCCCCACAATATAGTGCTTCTTATTTGTTCTTTAACAGCGTAAAAAGAAAAGAAAATATTGATATTATTTACGAGGTTGAAGGTGGCATACGAGCGGATGTCATCGATCAAGTCAACATGAGTGATTTCCTCTCGTCACCCTGGTCTCAGCTGGCTGATGGATGACAGTGTGCACTTGATGGATGGATGCTTCCAGCACATTGCTGCCAGCGCAAATAATACTCTCACTTTATTTTCGCGTTTTCCCACTCGTTTACTTCCTTTGGGATTTACTTTGTGGTGAATATAATATAGATGTATTAATTATCTAACATGGTACACAGTGTAACAATATACAACCACAATGCAATTCGGTGACGACTTGATAGATCTGCTCTCATGTTGTGTGGGTGCCGCACCATCTACTGGATCTGGTGGGTCACTGCCCCACCATTGGTACTTAATGCAAGTTGATAATAAAAGGACATCTTGTGTTGGATCTGATTTGGTTGTGTAGCTAATGAAGTTAGTGTATGTTTTCTTAATGCAAGGTTTTCAGACAAAGAGAATGACCAATATCACCCAGTAAAAAAAAAAAAAATCAATAAAAAAGGGACTTAATGCATCTGGCTGAAGATGGCAGAACAGCACCAGATTGTAGAAAAAATATCTCAGTTATGAGTTAAACTGCATAAACACTGTTGTAAAGTTCAGTTCAGCCTGAATTAAGTTCATGGTTGTCACTCACAGCTGTTGGTATTCACATACATGTTGTACCTTGTACACGCACACACACACACACACACGCATAAACACTGTTGTAAAGTTCAGTTCAGCCTGAATTAAGTTCATGGTTGTCACTCACAGCTGTTGGTATTCACATACATGTTGTACCTTGTACACGCACACACACACACACGCGCTCGCACTCTCACATAAGCAGTCTCAGAGAGGCAACCAACAATTTGCAGTCATGCTGTGGTTACAATAGATAGGTACAATACATCAATGATAGCTAACATGAGTAGCTAAACTTTGTAAAATCGCTATCATTAGCTGACAACAAAACATAACTAATGCATGTGTGTGTGTTCCTTACGTTCTCTCCCTAGGGGGGCGGGGAACCTGTTTTATGCAGTCCCTTTTAATATTTAGTTTGGCCTGAACACATTTTTTTGCTCAAGAATGCTGAAACTAATAAATATAATTTGACACCTTAATGAAGAAATAATAATTCTTATTAAAAAAATAAGTGCTTTATCACACTAGTTTTTTGTGGCCTCCAAATATAACTGAAGTTATCCAAGAGGGTGTCAGTATCAAAAAGATGTTTTTCCTTATCCTTCTCAAACTTCTGCTACTCCCGCGTGAGGACCCCACACAAAACTCTTGTACCATGCTTGCTAACCTTTTTTCCTAAATATTGGTTGTAATGTTTTGATGTGTTTAATGTTATTCTTTGAACAATACAAAATGAGCTACCATCCGCAAATGGCCCCCCGGCCACACTTTAGACACCACTGCCAGTGTCGTAGAGTTGTAGCATGTGCTGTGAGTGGATCAGCTCAGTGTGTAAAAGCCACTTCAAAGCAGACAATTGGCATCCATTAAGCTGACGTGAAAAGCTGCTGCTTAAATCCCAGAGAACACGGAACATATTTGTGCCGGCAGCACAAGGAGCGGCTCCATTCACGTCTTGCCACTATTTCACAGCAGCGCCGCTACAGTATCGCTCAATGCATCCTGGGAGGGATGAGGACATCCATTTTGCTTGTGGGCCTTAGTTGGAATTACAGCAGAGAAAACAAAAGGTTAATCTGATTGGGCGGCTCTGCCCGTCCTCCTTGACCACCCAGACTCTCCGCCTCCATCTTTCAGTGCCTCCTGATTTATTTGTCGGGAACACAACGCTCCAGGAAAACATCTAAATGTCTTCTTCTTCTCCTCGTGCTTTTTTAGCAACACACTGATTGCACATCACAGCATCAAACTCAATGACTCAGCACAGCACAGAACATTTAGAACACACAATACGTCTTTAACTGAAATAAATGATGTTATGTTAGATGTTATTCAATGTAATTACAAACTTCATCACTGTGTAGGACAACTACACCCACATTTTATTTGATTTTATTCACTAGTTCAGTGGTTCAACTGACCCACCACTTTTTCCAAAAATGAATTTAGTCATGTACTGCCAGTGTTTCCCTTAGAATATTTTGAAG
>QODF01000022.1:1565948-1722314 GCA_024372805.1 Oostethus manadensis | reverse complement strand
GGTTAGGATGCCTCCCGAACACCTTCCTGGGGAGGTGTTCAGGGCACGTCCAACCGGTAGGAGGCCTCGGGGAAGACCCAGGACACGTTGGAGAGACTATGTCTCTCAGCTGGCCTGGGAACGCCTCGGCATCCGCTGGGAAGAGCTGGAAGAAGTGGCCGGGGAGAGGGACGTCTGGGCTTCCCTGCTTAGGTTGCTGCCCCCGCGACCCGACCTCGGATAAGCGGAAGAAAATGGATTGATGGATGGAAGTAATTCGCAGATGAAATCAATATGACAATAAAGATAATTACACATAATTCCTCAACAGTACATGACGGTACATAAACTGAGTAGTATGTCAGTGAAAATAGCTATGTAGCGTTCATTAAACATACACTTCATGTATTAAGTCCTGTTAGCATTTGCCATAAAACATATACTGTATATGAGAAATGACAAGGATTATATAAAAGACGATGCAGTCAAAGTCAAGGCGACATAATGAATAACTTTCAGCAATGGGCATATTTTTCAGTTCACCGTGAAATTGACAAACAAACTTTGAGAAAACACACATTTCTATAGTGGAGTTCATTACGCAAAGCGCAGCCCCGAAACAACTGACTTTTTTCTACATAACTAGGCGCTACAGTGAACAGATAACTTTTCCTACAGATAGAGGCATTTATCTGTAGGCCGCTCGGTTAGGTTATCCTTAATCGGAAAAAAGATGAAAGTTGCATCATTCGTGTGTGGCTGCTGACATCTAGACCTGTCACAATAATTGATAAATCAATTATTCAAACAATCAAAAATATTTAGGTCAGTCATTTTGCTGACCTCAATAAATTGACATGTGCATGTGTGTTTGTTTTCCTCCCCTGTCTTTTTACCGCACTGGTCGACCCCCTGAGTGCCCCCTCAGTGTGCCCCGACTGCTCTTTCCTGGTGAGGGAAGCTCGCACGTAACGCTCATTCACAACAGCGTGTCTTCATAAACACTAACCAGCCCTCTCCTGACTTGTCGAGGTGGCAACTGGAAATATCCGTCTAGTTGGCAAAAAAAACTTACTCTTACTAGCCACCGAACTTGGCCGAACGTGCTGGCCTTCAAAATAAGAGTGCCTCACATCCTGTCTAATACTTTTGATATGTACTGTACTTGCATTATTATGCCTAAATTAATGAAAAAATTGTCTCAAAAAATGTTGTCAATAATATTGGTTATGGCCGTACCGGGGCTGAGTGGGTAGCACGGTGGCCTCACAGTCAGGAGGTTCAGGGGTCGAATCTCCGTTGGGCATCTCTGTGTGGAGTTTGCATGTTCTCCCAGTGCGTGTGTGGGTTTTCTCCGGGTACTGCGGTTTCCACCCACATTCCAAAAACATGCATGTTAGGTTAATTGACCACTCTAAATTGTCCATTAGAGTGGGAATGTGAGTGTGAATGTTTGTTTGTCTGCTCTGAGATTGACTGGCGACCAGTCCAGGGTGTACCCCGCCTCTCGCCCAAAGTCAGCTGGGATAGGCTCCAGCATACCCGCGACCCTAATGAGGATAAGCGGTATAGAAAATGAATGAATGAATATTGGTTATTGAAAATAATTATTGCCCATTTTGCCTATTTTAATTGTGATCTGCTCTCCATTTTGTTTTGCCGCCGTTGCCATCATTCCGAAAAAGTGAATCAGAAGGGGGGTTAATGTCAGCTGACTGATGGCATATGACATCTACAAAGTGACGGTTATGATGTAGGAGACACGCAACCAACACATTTGCGATCTCCATAATGGGTACCCCTGATATAGCAAAAATGTCCATTCATACACTATATTACTTAACATTGTTTTCACATTAAAAAAAAACTTTATTTCCAAGATGTTGCGGCTTTTACTGAACCGTGGCGCTGCACCACGATCCATTACATGTTGCTAAAACCCTGAAGGTACTTTGACAAAACGAAAGCAGAGTTGGCCATTTGTGTTTTATGTGTATGTTTAGTCCTGACTGTGGGCACCTGCAGGAGAACACTGCCTGAGCTTCTCAGAGCTCGTGATGGTTCATGTGGCTTGAAGAGATGTACTTTGGCGCAAGACCATGAAAAGACTTGTACACAAACAGAGCTATTTATAGTCTTTCCTCTGAGCGACAGGAAATCAGTGCAGAGATCTAAGCACCGGACTAATATGGTCATATTTCATGGTTCTAGTCAGGACTCGAGCAGCAGCATTCTGCATTTATTGCAGCTGTTTTACAGCTTGTTTAGAGAGCCAGAGAAATGCTGTTACAGTTGTCTAGCCTGCTGAAGACAAAGGCATATATTCTTCAATTTTTCTGTATGTGGCTTCCATGTAAAAAATGGGTATAAAAATGAATAAGAATCTTCCCCAATCTTCAAATGTGTGTTTGTATGTGTTTTTCAGAGTGGTGGGCCCTGCCGTGACCTTTAAAGTGAGTTCAAACCGTCAAAACGTCAGCACTGCAGATGTGGTCCACGTGGCTGGTAAGTTTATTCTACAACTTTATGACAGATGGTCTCTCTTTCTGGACTCTTTGGTTCTGGTCCACATGTTGTAGTGTGCAAGTGTACATACAGTCGCTCCTTAGTGACACTTTTAGGTTTGGTCGCTTCCTTTAACTGTAAAATTTAGATCGATTTAAATGAAAAAATGTTAAAATAAACAAATCTGAATGTAAGAGGGATCAATTGTGCACAAGTCAAAGACATGTGCATCACCGTTTGTATGGCAGCTTTGCTTATATGAAGCATTCATACTCTGTTTGACTATGTGCTACACTGTGTCCCTGTCTGTCATCATAACAGAGAGTTGTGGCTTGCCATGATGCGTATGCGTTAATTACGCTAAAGCATTTAACGTAATTATTCATTCATTCTTTCTTTTTCTATACCGCTTATCCTCATTAGGGTCGCGGGTATGCTGGAGCCTATCCCAGCTGACTTTGGGCGATAGGCGGGGTACACCCTGGACTGGTCGCCAGTCAATCGCAGGGCACGTATAGACAAACAAACATTCACACTCACATTCATACAGATGGACAATTTAGTGTCGCCAATTAACCTAACATGCATGTTTTTGGAATGTGGGAGGAAACCGGAGTACCCGGAGAAAACCCACACACGCACGGGGAGAACATGCAAACTCCACACAGAGATGCCCAACAGAAATTCGAACCCTGAGCCTCCTGACTATGAGGCCAATGTGCTACCCACTCAGCCACAGTGCGGCCTTTACGTAATTAAATAGATTAGTTACCCCGGTTATTGTGCCATTTTTTACAGCCCTAATAAAAAGTATAATATTTATACAGTATATAGTATAACAATATCAGTCATACAAAATGTGACAGGTGTTGAGTATTTGATACAAGTAGAAAAAAAAACAAAACAAACAGAAGCAGTGTTTATGCTGAATGAGTTGCGTATGACCGGATCGATGGCGACCTCTGTCTTTTAGGGGCCTGGAGGTCATCGTGTGGCAGGGCAACCAAGCAGACGTGCTGTTGCATTCTAAGAAGCCGATTCTCATGTCACGTGCGGCCGCAATTGTGAGGCCTCGTCATTGTCAAACGTGGGGGTGGATGTCAAGATGGTGGGCAGCCAGGCACTGACCTTTATTGTTGCAGCAGGGGTGAGAGGGGCGATGGGGGCTCGGAGGCTACTTCCAGCGGTGCATCACGGCCGTGAGAACGGGCCCCCAAGAATAGGCTGGAGGTCAGGGTCAGGACAGCGAACAGCTCAATTAGCACTTAAAACAGTTGAAGCGCCCTGTGCCTGACACCGTCTGTTCTCCTGACTTCTGCTCTTCAGCATGAAACCGCTTCAACTTGAAAGCGGGTTTGGACCTCATGCTGCTACCAGGCCAACACGCTGACCTACACACGAGCTCGCAACACTAGCATACTAGTTTCTTCCACTTTCGGAAGAGGAACCCTATTTACTTACTGGACACTTGAATTGTCACAAACGTAAAAAATGGATGGATGGATAACAATATTCTGTTTTTAAATTCTGTGGATTTTTTGGTGGGATACAGTGTGGTCGACGCGGGCCTTCCATTACTCGTTTTATTTGTGAAGGTGAGCACTTGTGTTAGAGCTTATTAAATGGTGCGCCTAATGATGCGAGTGAATAATATGTGCCAGTGTGACAGCTGTCAGTCATCATGTTAAAGCATGAACTGATGAACGAGCAAGTGGGTGTGTGTGTGTGTGTGTGTGTGTGTGTGTGAGAGAGATACTAGAAAGAACAGGAAGTGGTTTACATTAAATACAGTATACTTTCATATTATCCCATGAATATTGATAATAAAACAAAAAAAAAAGATTCATGATGATGATGACAATATTATATATACATGCAATATAAAATAAATATATAACCTTCCTGATAATAATGATGACATGTAGGGGTTCATAAGGAGGTGTTTCATAATCACATGTATCAAAGTGGCCCTAAAGCTCTTTGGAGGTTGAGGAGGTGGTTGAGTTGACTGTGGTGAAGTAGAGGGGATTTTTTTTTCTTCCCTCCACTTTCCACGTTCTCCGAGTAGATTAGCATAGATATGCACGCTGACAGGCTGACCTTCAATGCAGCTAAACTGTTGTCAAAATGCCAAACATAATTACTGAGCTCTTTAGGTCAAAGTAATGCGTTTCATCCGGTGCTCACTTTGCCTGCTTATTGATGCTCTCGCTGCCTCTCGCCTCCTCGTGTGTCAGCATTCTGGTCGAGCCCGAACGAAATATAAATATATATAAATATTCGTCCAGCTTTTCCCGGCGGATGCCAAGGCATTTCCAGGCCAGCTGAAAGACATAGTCTCTCCAGCGTGTCCTGGGTCTTCTCCGAGGCTTCTTACCGTTTGGGCGTGCCCTAAACACCTCCCCAGGGAGGCGTCCTAACCAGACGCCCGAGCCACGTCATCTGGCTCTTCTCAATGTGGAGGAGCAGCGGTTCTACTCCGAGTCTCTCCCGGATGACTGTGCTTCTCACCCTATCTCTAAGGGAGACCCCAGCCAGCCTGCGGAGAAAACTCATTTTGGCCGCTTGTACCCGTGATCTTGTCCTTTCCATGAACTACCCAAAGCTCATGACCATAGGTGAGGGTAGGAACGTAGATCGACCGGTAAATTGAGAGCTTTGCCTTTCGGCACAGCTCTCTTTTCACCACGACAGACCGGTGCAGAGTCCACATCACTGCAGACGCCGCACCAATCCACCTGTCCATCTCACGTTCCATCCTTCCCTCACTCGTGAACAAGAACCCGAGGTATTTAAACTCCTCCACTTGAGGCAGGACCTCATCCCCGACCCAGAGATGGCCCTCCACCGTTTTGCGGGCGAGAACCATTTACTCGAATTTGGAGGTGTTGATTCTCATCCCAGCCGCTTCACACTCAGCTGCGAACCGATCCAGTGAGAGTTGAAGGTGACGGCTTGATGAAACCAGCAGGACCACGTCATCTGACCAAAATCCTGCGGCCACCAAACTGAAACCCCTCAACGCCCTGGCTTTGCCTAGAAATTCTGTCAATGAAAGTAATAAACAAAATCGGTGACAAAGGGCAGCCCTGGCGGAGTCAAACCCACACTGGAAACAGGTCCGACTTATTGCCGGCAATGCGAACCAAACTCCGGTCATACGGGGAACGAACCGCCTGGATTAGGTGGTCCGATACCCCATATTCCCGGAGGACTCCCCACAGTATTCCCCGAGAAACACGGTCGAATGCCTTCTCCAAGTCCACAAAACACATGTACACTGGTTGGGCCAACTCCCATGCACCCTCAAGGACCCTGCCGAGAGTATAGAGCTGGTCCACAGTTCCACGACCAGGACGAAAACCACACTGCTCCTCCTGAATCAGAGATTCGACTATCCAGCACAGACCTGACAGGCACCGACCACCTTAAGGCCACAGCTTCGATCAGCCGCATCGACAATGGAGGCACGAAACATTTCCCACTCGGACTCAATGTCCTCTGCCTCCTTCAGAACTTGGTCAAAGCTCTCCCGCAAGTGGGAGTTGACACTCTGTTCTGGACACTAGGGTGAAGAGAGGGGCGGAGCTGTCAACCAATCACCGCCTGGTGGTTATTTGGTTCCGATGGTGGGGGAGGATGCCGGTCAGACCTGGCAGACCCAAACGCATTTTGAGGGTCTGCTGGGAACGTCTGTCAGAGTCCCTTGTCAGAAGGAGATTTTCAGCCTATAAAAACAACAAAACCCATGCAAGACTTGATCAGCAAAATCCAAAGAAAAAAACGTATAATATATTGATTTGGATATTTTTTCCCTCGCCCGGACGCTGGTCACCGGGGCCCCCCTCTGGAGCCAGGCCCGGAGGCGGGGCACGATGGCGAGCGTCTGGTGGCCGGGCCTGCACCCATGGGGCCCGGACGGGCACAGCCCGAAAAAGTAACGTGGGTCCCCCCTCCCATGAACTCACCACTCGTGGGAGGGCCGAAAGGGGTCGGGTGCAAAGAGAGCTGGGTGGCAGCCAGAGGCAGAGGCCATGGCGGTCCGATCCTCGGCTACAGAAGCTAGTTGTCGTTACGTGGAATGTCACCTCTCTGACGGGTGCATGAGGGGGAGAAATTCCGGCTAGATATAGTTGGACTCACCTCAACGCACGGCAAGGGCTCTGGAACCAGTCCTCTCGAGAGGGGCTGGACTTCATTCCACTCTGGTGTTGCCAGCAATGAGAGGCGACGAGCAGGGGTGGCAATTCTTGTTGCCCCCCGGCTCCAAGCCTGCACGTTGGAGTTTAACCCAGTAAACGATAGTTTAGTAACGGTAGTTTCCCTACGCCTTCGGGTGGGGGGACAGGTCCTGACTGTTTTTGGCGCTTGTGCGCCAAACAGCAGTTCAGAATATCCGCCCTTTTTAGAGTCCTTAGAGGAAGTACTGACAGTGCTCCCTTGTGGGATTCCCTTGTTCGGCTGGGTGACTTCAACGCTCATGTTGGCAACGACAATGAGACTTGGAGAGGTGTGATTGAGAGGAACGGCCCCCCTGATCTTAACCCGAGCGGTGTCTTCTTCTTCTTCTTCTGTGCTCGTCACGGATTGTCTATAACAAACACCATGTTCAAGCCTAAGGGTGTTCATATGTGCACTTGGCACCAGGACACCCTGGGCTGCAGTTTGATGATTGACTTTGTGGTTGTGTCGTCGGACTTGCGACCACATGTTTTGGACACTCGGGTGAGGAGAGGGGCGGAGCTGTCAACTGATCACCACCTGGTGGTGAGTTGGTTCCGATGGTGGGGGAGGATGCTGGTCAGACCTGGCAGACCCAAACGCATTGTGAGGGTCTGCTGGGAACGCCTGGCAGAGTCCCTGTCAGAAGGAGTTTCAACTCCCACCTGCGGGAGAGCTTTGACCATGTTCCGAGGGAGGCAGCAGACATTGAATCCGAGTGGGTGATGTTTCGTGCATCCATTGTCGATGCGGCCGATCAGAGCTGTGCCGGTAAGGTGGTCGGTGCCTGTCGTGGCGGTAATCCCAGAACCCGTTGGTGGACACCAGTGGTGAGGGATTCCGTCAAGCTGAAGAAAGAGTCCTATCAGGCCGTCTTGGCTCATGGGACTCTGTAGGCAGCTGACAGGTACCGGAAGGCCAAGCCGTCTGCAGTCTATTCAGGGGTTCTGGAGAGCAGGATCCGCCGGATAGTCGAATCTCGGATTCAGGAGGAGCAGTGTGGTTTTCGTCCTGGTCGTGGAACTGTGGACCAACTATACTTTTGGCAGGGTCCTTGAGGGTGCATGGGAGTTTGCCCAACCAGTCTACATGTGTTTTGTGGACTTGGAGATGGCATTCGACCGTGTTCCTCGGGGAATACTATGGGGAGTGCTCCGGGAATATGGGGTATCGGACCACTTTTTTCCCTGTATGACCGGTGTCAGAGTTTGGTTCGCATTGCCGGCAATAAGTCGGACCCGTTTCCAGTGAGGGTTGGACTCCGCCAGGGCTGCCCTTAGTCACCGATTCTGTTCACTACTTTCATGGACAGAATTTCTAGGCGCAGCCAGGGCGCTGAGGCGTTTCAGTTTGGTGGCCGCAGGATTCAATCTCTGCCTTTTGCAGATGATGTGGTCCTGTTGGCTTCATCAAGCAGTGACCTTCAACTCTCACTGGATCGGTTCGCTGCTGAGTGTGAAGCGGCTGGAATGAGAATCAGCACCTCCAAATCCGAGTCCATGGTTCTCGCCCGGGAAAGGTTGAAGTGCCATCTCCGAGTCGGGGATGAGGTCCTGCCTCAAGTGGAGGAGTTTAAGTACCTCGGGGTCTTGTTCACGAGTGATGGAAGGATGGAACGCGAGATGTACAGGCGGATTGGTGCGGCGTCTGCAGTGATGCGGACTCTGCACCGATCTGTCGTGGTGAAAAGAGAGCTGAGCCAAAAGCCAAAGCAATTTACCGGTCGATCTACGTTCCTACCCTCACCTTTGGTCATGAACTTTGGGTAGTGACCGAAAGGACAAGATCACGGGTACAAGCGGCCAAAATGAGTTTTTCTCCGCAGGGTGGCTGGGCTCTCCCTTAGAGATAGGGTGAGAAGCACTGTCTTACGGGAGAGACTCGGAGTAGAGCCCCTGCTCCTCCGCATTGAGAGGAGTCAGATGAGATGGCTCGGGCATCTGGTTAGGATGCCTCCCGAATGCCTTCCTGGGGAGGTGTTCAGGGCACATCCAACCGGTAGGAGGCCTCAGAGAAGACCCAGGACACGTTGGAGAGACTATGTCTCTCAGCTGGCCTGGGAACGCCTCGGCATCCGCTGGGAAGAGCTGGAAGAAATGGCCGGGGAGAAGGACCTCTGGGCTTCCCTGCTTAGGTTGCTGCCCCCGTGACCCGACCTCGGATAAGCGGAAGAAAATGGATGGATGGATGGATTTGGATATTATTCGATTATATAATATGTCTGCCCTGTGATTGACTGCCGACCAGTCCAGGTTGTACCCCGCCTCCCGCCCAAAGTCAGCTGGGATAAGCTCCAGCATACCCGCGACCCTAATTAGGATAAGCGGTATAGAAAATGAATGAATGAATGAATAATATGTCAAATTCACCTTTTAAGTTGAATAAGTCGTAACATGGTATATTGAGTATACAGAAAGATGTTACACATAATTCATTCATTCAGCCTACCAGAAAAGTCATTCATCGGTGTCTACATCCTCCTCCTGGGAACTAAAACCACTAAAATTGTGTTCTTCGGCATCAGCCTCATAATTCCTTTGTCACACACTTTGTCGGTCTCTTTTGTTGTCGCTCTCACTGTCACTTCAGTCTTGAGACAAATTAGTCCCTTAGCTTGAGCTGTCCTCTTCATCACGCCAGTTTTCAGCCTTTCAAAACCTGTTAGTGATAGTAGATTTTTGGACATACAATAAAGAAAGACACAATCCACTCAATGTTTCTAGCTTGTTGCCGGCAATGAGTTTTTCATTGGAGTTCAACATCTGTCGCAATCCGAACAGTCCACACAGAAATGCACTCGTTGTAACTGTAATTCTTTTAGCCACAAATTATGGCTCAGGGCTCACAGGGTGACCAAAAAGTAACAGCTTATACGCCGGAAATTACGGTGCTCAGTAAGAAAATAAATGAACTTATTTGAGGTAGCTCAAATATAGCCGACGAATGCACTGTAATTGAGGCGTCAGATGTGAGTGAGTGAGCAAAACCCCAGCGGTTGACAGTGTAACCTCTGAGTTCTTTCAAATTCATATTGTAAAGAAACAATCCCATAGTAGATAAGGGTGCAGGAAGAAACTGTGTAATACAAGTGTAAAAATAAGTTAACATTAATAGGTTCAATAATAAAACAGTACCGTTGCTTACTAATCCATTGGTGCTCGCTGACCTTGGTGAGCAGCTCAAACTAAAAACAACAGTGTTGTAATTTAACCCGTGAATAGATCCATAATAGCCTTTTAGCTCCACAGCAACAGGACGGTGTGAAGGTGCCTCTTGGCTTTATTTATTATTCATAATCTCATTTAAGTCCTCCTGCTTGCGTATAATTGATAAGCCGTTGGTGCTGCAATCCCAGTCGAAGGCAGGAAGTGCCCTGTTCGGGTCTGAAACTTGAATCATTTACATTTTCTACATCGAGAGTAAAGGATGAGAGTAGAACGGACTGGTGGAATTTTTTAATATCCTCGCCAGTAATGAAGCTGTCTGTCTGATTAGTGGATCTAATTAACACCTCTCGCCACTTAAACAGTGTTCTGTCATGGAATGAAACATTCCAAGAGAGCCTCGTCTTTCCGGTGACGTCACAAAAGCAAACATTGACATTTGAAGCGCTCAGCCTTTCACAGCCTGATGAGGCCACCCGCAACCCGCCAGCTCATTTTTAGCCATCCTCGCCATGCCTGATGAGATGTAGCCTCAGCCCGACTGATTGGTCCCTCTCGAGGCCGCCGTCTTTGATTACCACCGCACTCACGGAAAAGCCTACCACCCTCCTCCTCACCGCCTCGTGACTTGTTTCTCAAAGTGAGCTGGAGGAGCTTTGGTCATGCTCGCACGCCAAAAAGAACTTGGTTCTTATTCTAGAAATAAGCCTATATTTGATCCAATTGATATTTTTCCAGGAAACTTTATAACTCGATCATAAAGAATTGCTGGAATTTCACCTTGTGAGTCTAATATCTTATCTTATCTTATCTTACAGCTATGGTACAGCATGATATTGTACTTAGCAATACCTGACATTACATAATACAGTACAATACTAATTATACAGTGTATTGTGTTGCGGTATATGAGACAATTGCTGTGTGTCAGATGGAATACTGGTGTTAGTACACTTACAACAAGTACTGTACACTGTGTACCAGAGGTGGGAGAAGGTCATTTTAACAATGTGATAATCTATTAAGTTTGACATGTACTATGAATGAATGCATTTTAAAGTTTTTCATTTTAACAAGACTTAGTCAAGGATAAGTGGAAGAAGATGAATGCTGACCAGATACTCTAGCCACTTCATCTGGCTCCTTTCAATGCAGACCAACAGCGATGTTCTTCAGAGTTTCTCCCGGATGACAGTGCTTCTCACCTTACCTCTAAGAGAGAGCCCAGCCACCCTTTGGAGAAAACTCACTTCGGCTCTTTACACCTTTTCGGTCACTATCCAACAGCTTCGTGTTGTCGGTCATGTTGTGGTGCTTTCTTCCTTACAAACCCACCAGCTGTGGTGGCATGCATAAAGATCTGGTGGATTGTGTTTTGGGTGGCGGTCGATGGCAGGTGTCTGAATGACCTGGTCTTTGGTGGCACAGCTGGCCTGGGAACGCCTTAGGGTCTTCCCGGTGGATGGAGCTGGATGAGGTGGAGACTGGGAAGTCTGGGCGTCCTTACTGAGACCTGTCCCCCAAACCCAAATCTCAAGTATTTTTAAGTCATAAGACCAAGGTCCGAGTCATATCCTGAAGTCGAGTTGCAAAGCTATGTGGTATTATAGGTGTTTTTGTTTACCTGGTATGGTCTGCAGAACAAACAAGGCGCATTGTTTCATTTATAATGATTTGCGGCACTGCGAGGCCTTGTGACTGAGCAGCCTTAAAGGATCGGTGTGCTCTCTGCTGCCATTGCTTTTTAAAGGCGCCATATCCTCAGGTTGAAACCTCACGGACGCCGTCCAATGTTTCATGTGTTAGAGGTGTGGGGACAAACGAGCTTCAAAGGCTTCGAGTGACATTTAGTGTTTTTTTAATGTTTGCTATCTTCAAAGACCAGCCGTTCCTTTGTACTTCCTCTTTTTGTGCATAATTAATGAAGCCCCGCCTTCATTTCCGCTCTCCTTTGCTGCATGCGCCTATTAATAAGAGAGTGCACGTTCATTTTGACGTCTTTCAACCTTCAAGCTCATTGTGGTGCAGTCCAGTAAGCACATCTTATGCTTATGTCTGTGTTGTATCTAAGAAGAAAGCAGCTGTTTGGATTAGGCTTTTCAAAATAAAATCCATATGTGACCACTCACGAACAGGTGGTTTTTGCGTGCAGTACTGTGCGTTTCTTTAGTTTTTCGTTTTAATGCTGTTACCTTGACAACTAGTTTGTAAGGCGTCCCTGTCAATGTGTCCTGTGGAATATGACAACGGTTCTCGCTGGAAACAAGTGAACACAAGTCAAGCTGTTGTTTGGAGAACTGATTAAAATGTCTTCAAACAAAAAACATGTGCAGAGGTCTGCAAGGCCTTGTATGTGTTGGTGGCACAGTGGTGGTAATAAGATTGAGCTAAGTGTTGCATTAGCACCTTGAAGTGTAAATAGCTTCTCGAATTGCCTATTAGACCCACATAACCTGATGTGTTGTGTGTGTGTGTGTGTGCGTGCATATGCGTGCACGTGTGTGTGTGTGTAGGTGAGAAATAGAGAATGTAATTAGGAACCTCTTATTCTGTGTCCCTTCTCAAGTTTGTACTTTAATCTACGGCTGATGAAAGATGCTGTTTTGTTTCTTCAGCTGCAGGTTCAATATCCTGTGCCCCCCCGATCCCCCCAACCAGCCCTTTCCTGCTTTTCTGCTGTGTTTTTGCATCATAAAGAGATTTCATCTATCCACCTTTGGCCGCCTTTTAGCTTTGATATTTATTTTTTTTTATCAGTGCGGGTATTGACCAGGGAAACGGGAGCGAATGCAGAGCGAGAGGATGGACGTCCTGGTTGTCCTCAGCTGACAATATCAACTTGATATCCAGCTGCAGCTAATTAAAAAGATAAGTGGCTGCCTTTGAAGCCATTTTGAATGTTGTTTGTCGCTGTGAATGTTGAAAAGAATCCAGGGAAACATGTGACCCGATACAATACCCAGACCAAATTGTAGTCTTCTAGTGTTCACGCCAGACCACTAGTTGGAGCTGTGAGGCCTGTCATGATGGCTCAATTAGTGCACTTGTGTTCTTACACTTAAATGTCTTTTGAGTGCATACGTGCTCTCACACTGAGAAGTGAGGCAAAATGCAGTGCACTCGACCCGCTCACAGCGGTGAATGTAAATCGATGGACACTTCGCCGAGGAGCAAGTCGAGGAAAGTAGTGAACAGGAGAAGAAGAAGCGGGTAAACACAGTCAACACAGTTTTTTATGATTAGGTTTTGTCAAAAACGTTTGCCTAAATTTTGCCTTGGTTTCTGTACACCGTCTTGGTCTTTATACAGTATTGCACAAGACAAACTAGTTCTATTTCCTTGTACTGTATTGTTCTGCAGGTTTGAATATCCAAACAAAGCACCATACATATGGCTGACTCACTGGGCGTTTGTTGTTTATTTTATTTTATTGTGTGAGTGCTAAATAACCCACCATGGGGCCCAAAGAAAGTTGTGAGTGCCAACAATTTAATATTATTTGAGGCAACAAGACACTACAGTGTATTTGCATAAAAAAAAAAAAAAACATTTAACATTGTTGTACTTTCCACCTCAGCTGCCTTTATTTCAAATTAGTCCCTCCCCTTCCACTCCATAGACAAGATGGTGACTGAGGGCGGCAACTATGTGTACACACCCTTTTTACAATGTCCGAGTATAGACGCTGGATTTTGCCATACTCACATTCAGAATTACGCAAGTGCACCAGTTGAGACACAGCACAGGAACTTTTACTGTCAATGTCGCAAACAAATTTGGTTATTTACCAGCAATCTATGCTCCAAATGACTTTTGAACACATACATGAAAATATGTGAAATACATACATGTCAAATTGCATACATCCAGTAGTACATTGTACATAGTTTATAGTCTCTATCGGCTTTTTAAAATTGTGTCAAAGATGGTCAGATGTTCCATTAGAGTGTCAGTGTGATGTTGCTGATTCGTCCGTGGTCACGGATCAACGTTGATTATCCTCGCGGTCCCTCTGTGCCGGAATGGGCTCTCAACTTGGAAGCCTAAGCAGACCTTGACGGACATACTGTGTTATTTGTAGCGACAAGCGGAACCGACATCAGTAAAGAGGTCACCTTGGAGTCTTTAGATTGGACCTGGTTCTATACACAGCACACAGACACACACAGGAAATCCTCCTATTCTGAAATATGTAACTTACCTATTTGATCAAACAAAGAGAATTGTGATGAGGAAAATGTTTAAGTACTGTACACCTATTTGTATTAGATTTTACACAAGTTGGTGAGTGAAAATTAAGACGTTTTCGGACTCAATTACTAGTGTGTGTCTACATGACTTCATGCAATAATTCTCCTGCCTACTCTCCTTGTCCTTCCTCTGCTGTTTTCGGCGACAGAACCTCCTTGTTGCCAAGGAAACTCCATAGTAAGCTGCTGTATGACAATATTTATATTAGTTCATGTATTCTGCCTAGCAGCAAGTGACATCAAACACCTGTGGTGTCTATTGGCTATCTGGATATGCAGAACTTCTGTAGTTTTGTATAAAAGTGTCACCCGTACTTAAGTCCTGAGTGGACACTGCAAGTGTCTTCTGGGTGAAGGTTGTGGGCCTTCAACACTTTGGGTTTGGAGCTTCGGGCATTCCTGCATGCAACGCACTGGGACTCTGTGAGATGTTGACTATGTGAAGTCCTTGTTTCAAGATGGACACTATCACGGCAGCAGCGAGGCGGATTCATCTTATCACCTTCTCCTCCCGGCTGGCGGGTAATTAAGAGCCGCAGGACAAGATGTCGTGTTGTGGGCGGATAACGTCTTGATGCGCAAGGATCGTCTTATCGTGGATTTAGCCGGTGGGCTGCCGTGGCTCCAGGCTGTGTCGATGCTGCGTTGGCTAGCCAACACCATGGCAGTGAGAAGCAAGCCCTCAGGCGGCGGAACGTGATTGGTTTAAAGTGTCCAAAGTCTCTTCTCACTTTGTGACTTTACCCGCTGTATGTGTCTTTATTCAGAAGGTCAGTTAAATGTGTGACTGCCTTCCTGCCTGCCTGCCTAAAAAACTGTGACCTTTGTGTTACAGTTAATGGAAAAAGAAAGTTGTATTTATGCTGTTATATTGCGTGTTGCTGCAGCACAAACATTTAAATCTTCCTGCAAAAACACTCCTTTTGTTTTTCACCAATGTGATGAAGAGCCTCAATGAGCAAGGTGACAACTCCCTGTTCAAAGTGCTTTACTCCCCTTCCTCCACTGGTGATGGAAGATAAATAGACTGTACACCCCCCTTCCCCTTACCTTAGCTGCATGGCCTTGACTGCATAGAACCTGAAATATTTACTTTACAAAAGTGAAAAAGCTTTTTGCTCAACAAAGAGCCTTTTAACATGTTTGTTTTCTAAAGTGTTGCTGTGCTTTACATAGAAAAGGGAACACATTTTTTAAATTTACAAATTTGCAAGGTACGAATGCTGAATTGCTAATCTGAGAGAATGTACCGTACTCCTAATCAATCTTGCCTCTAAAATGAGCACATGCACAATCACACACTGCTTTTGCATTCTCTGCGCACAACAAATCCTTGCTTCTTTTAACATAAGTTTGTCTTCAAAATGAAAGTACAGACAAACATTAAGCATAATCCTTAATGTTGGAAGATTTAGCAATTTATCGTCATTTCAAAGTCATCAAATGAAACAATGTTTCAGTAAATGCCGTAATAATTTAAGTACTTTGCAGGGTAAAGTTGTTGCATACAGTGTGCAACAGTATTATGCAACAGTTCTTCAAATGTTTTCTTATTGAGGCAACATTGTTCTAGGGCCCGTTGCACAAAAGTAGGTCAAGGGATTAAGCCGGAGTATCTTGATTATCCTGGCTCAATTTATCCATGATACAGTTGCATAAAAGTGGGATAGTGGAAGTATGTTCTGGCGTAACCATGGTGATTTATTCTGTGGAGTTAGTCTGCTCCAGACAAGGCTAAGATCCCTCATCTCAATCAATAGTCACCATAAATGGAAACCAATATCGATTGCATTGCCCACTACACATTGTTAACAAATTCAACTACACCCACTGTCATTATTTCAACATTTGTCATCATTCATTTCAGTCATTGTAGATAAAGCATTTTAGAGGATGTTGCAATCATTAGATAATTTATTGGATCATTTACACATACTAAATATAAAATACACATACAAAACGCCCCTCCGTGAATTACCACCTTATCGTGGTGGAGGGGTTTGAGTGCCCGAGTGATTCTAGGAGCTATGTTGTCGGGGGCTTTATGCCCCTGGTAGGGTCTCCCAAGGCAAACAGGTTCTAGGTGACGGGCCAGACTAAGAGTGATTCAGAGAACCCTAATGAAGAAAAGCAAGAGCAGTGACCGCACCTCGCCGGGACGTGGGATACCGGAGCCTCACTCTGGAGCCAGGCCTGGGGGAGGGGGTTGCAGGCGAGCGCCTGGTGGCCAGGCCTTCACCCGTGGGGCCTGGCCGGGGCTAGCCAGAAGAAGCCACACGGGAACTCCCCCCCGCAGACCCCCCAAATGCAGGGGCAAGCATAAGGGTCCGGTGCATTGCGATTTGGGCAGTGGTCGAGGGCGGGTGTCCGGGCGACCTGGTCCTCGGCGGCCAAATCTGGTTCTTGGGACATTGAATGTCACTTCTCTGGTGGGGAAGGAGCCCGAGCTTGTGGAAGAGGCGGAGACATTCCGACTAGATATAGTCGGACTCACCTCAACCCACAGTTTAGGCTCTGGAACCAAATTCCTTGAGAGGGGCTGGACCTTGTGCTTCTCTGGAGTTGCTGCAGGGCAGAGGCGGCGAGCTGGTTAGGGCTTATTATTAGCCCCCCGGCTTGGTGCCTCTGTGTTGGAGTCATCCCCAGTGAACGAGAGGGTTATTTCCCTTTGCCTTAGGGCTGGGGAAAGGGTCCTGACTGTGGTTTGTGCGTACGCGCCAAATGGCAGTTCAGAGTACCCAGCCTTGGAGTCTATCATAGGGGTTCTGGAGAGCACCCCAGGTGGTGACTCCATAGTTCTACTGGGAGACTTCAACGCCCATGTGGCCAATGACAGTGTGACTTGGAGGGGCGTGGTTGGGAGGAACGGCCTCCTTGACCTGAACTTGTTGCTGGACTTCTGTGCGAATCACAGTTTGTCCATAACAAACACCATGTTCAAACATGAGGATGTCCAATAGTGCACTTGGCACCAAAACACCCTAGGTCGCAGTTCTATGATCGACTTTGTGGTCGTATCATCATCGTCCGCATGTTCTGGACACGCAGGTGAAGAGAGGGACTGAGCTGTCAACTGACCACCACCTGGTGATGAGTTGGATCAGATGGCGGGGAAGGATGCCGGACAGACCTGGTAGACCCAAACGCGTAGTGAGGGTGTGCTGGGAACGTCTGGCAGAGTCTCCCATTCGTTGATTCTTCAACTCCGGCAGAGCTTCGCCTGCATCTCGATGGAGGACCGGGACATTGAGTCCGAATGGGCCGTATTCCGTGCCTCCTTTGCTGAGGCAGCCAGTCATAGTTGCGGCCCCAAGGTGGTCGATGCCAGTCGTGGTGGCAAGCCCCGAACCCGAAGGTGGACACCGGGGGGCAGGGCTGCTGTCAAGCTGAAGAAGGAGTCCTATCAAGCATGGAAGGCTTGCGGGACTCCCGAAGCAGCTGACAGGTGCCGGCAGGCCAAGCGGCACGTGGCTTCGGCGGTGGTCGAGGCAAAAACCCGGGTGTGGGAGGAGTTCGGTAAGGCTATGGAGCACGACTTTCAGTCGGCCTCGAAGAGGTTCTGGCAAACCGTCCGACACCTTAGAAAGGGGAAGGAGCCCCCAGTTCACACTGTTTACAGTGCGGACGGGGGCTTGCTGACCTCGACTGTGGAGATAGTTGGTCGGTGGAAGGAATACTTTGAGGCCCTTCGCAATCCCACTGACATTCCTTCCGTAGAGGAAGCAGAGTCTGAGGATACGCACGTGGACAGTTCTATCACCGTGGCTGAGGTAATTGGGGTAGTTAAATCCCTCCCCAGTGGCAAGGCTCCGGGGGTAGACGAGTTCCGCCCTGAATTCCTCAAGGCTCTGGATGTTGGGGGACTGTGTTGGTTGACACGCCTCTACAACATTGCATGGAAGTTGGGAACAGTACCTCTGGACTGGCAGACCGGTGGAGGTCCCCATTTTTAAAAAGGGTGACCGGAAGCTGTCTTCCAACTATAGGGGGATTACACTCCCCAGCCTCCCTGGGAAAATCTACTCCAGGGTGCTGGAGAAAAGGGTACAACTGTTAGTCGAACCTTGGCTACAGGAGCTGCAATGTGGTTTTTGTCCCGGTCGCGGAACACTGGACCAGCTCTACACCCCTACAAGGGTACTGGAGGGTATGTGGGAGTTTGTCCAACCGGTCTACATGTTCTTTGTAGCCTTGGAAAAAGCATTCGACCGTGTCCCTCGTGGTGTCCTGTGGGGGGTGCTCCGGGAGTACGGGATTGGTGGCCCGCTAATACGTGCCATTTGGTCCTTGTACAATCGAAGCAGGATCCTGGTTTGCATTGCCAGCAGTAAGTCGAGCTTGTTTCTGGTGAACGTTNCGAGCTTGTTTCCGGTGAACGTTGGCCTCCGCCAAGGCTGCCCTTTGTCACCGATTCTGTTCATAATCTTCATGGACAGAATTTCTAGGCGCAGTCAAGGTGTTGAGGGAGTCCAGCTTGGTGACCTTAGGATCTCGTCTCTGCTATTTGCAGACGATGTGGTCCTTATGGCCTCATCAGGCTGTGACCTTCAGCGTTTACTGGAGCGGTTTGCAGCTGAGTGTGAAGCTTCTGGGATGAGACTCAGCACCTCCAAATCCGAGGCCATGGTTTTCAGTCGGAAACGGGTGGACTGTACCCTCCGGGTTGGAAGTGAGGTCTTGCCTCAGGTGGAGGAGTTCAAGTATCTTGGGTTCTTGTTCACGAGTGAGGGAAGGTTGGAGCGGGAGATCGACAGACGGATCGGTGCAGCATCTGCAGTAATGCGGTTACTGTATCGGACCGTCGTGGTGAGGAGAGAGCTGACCCGGAAGGGAAAGCTCGGATAAAGACTTGGATAAAGCAAGGTGTTCTGGGCGATGAAGTGCTGTTCTCTTATTCAACAAATGGACATTTTGACAATTTGAATGATCTGTTTTTTGAGTTAATTTGTGATAATACAAGGAAAAAAAACAAAACACAATTACTATACTTATCGACTATAATAAAATAATTTGGACATAAAGTTCATACAAAAATATACTGTATTTATTAAATGTATGTTTTAAATATATGCATATGTACAAATACACCTTCACCTTATATATATACCTTCATTATGCATAATTTATTTCTTTGAATTTCATGGAATTTCAATTCTACTTCCTGCAATGTGAATTTAAATTGCAATTCTGCTTCTTGTTTGCAACTGCAATTCAAATTCAAATTCCAAAATTAAATTGGAATTTAGAGGTCATTGTCAATTCAGAATTTTGTACATCTCGGTGATTGTAAAGTGACAAAAAGCGGTAACAACATATGACACAATGACGAGCAAGCTGTCCAGCCAATAATGAAATATATTATAATTTAATTAACAGCTTGTTACATAGTACATGCAGCTGAGCGTGTAGCAAATGCTGCAGCAGGATTTTAGAGAGCTAAATGTTGAGCTGAGGTGGGGTGAGCTGAGGTGCTCCCCCCACCTCAGGCTCCTTCCCCGCCAGAGAGGTGACATTCCACGTACCGACAACTAGCTTCTGTAGCCGAGGATCGGACCGCCAAGGCCTCTGCCTCCGGCCGCCACCCAGTTCTCTTTGCACCCGACCCCTTTGGCCCCTCCCACAAGTGGTGAGCTCATGGGAGGGGGGACCCACGTTACCTTTTCGGGCTGTGCCCCACCGGGGCCCATGGGTGCAGAGGGGGGCCCCGGTAACCCGCGTTTGGGCAAGGGAAAACAAAGTCCAATTGTATCATTCATCAAACCTAAAATTATATTAATAAATAATTACTAATTTTGTTAGTAATTACCTATTTTTCTGGTCCCATGATGGTCAAGGGACATTAAAATTCCCCAGTAAAACTCATTATAAATAAAGTTAAGAAAACACATACCCGTATCAGTGTCGGAATTGAAAATTGAGATTTGGACAATACTGGCATATTGGATATTGGCAAAAAAGCCAATAGCTGACATCCCTGTTATTAACTCACTCAACTCAACTCAACTTTATTTATAAAGCACTTTCATACATCAGTGATTGAGACAAAGTGCTGTACAGTGCATACGGAATAAAAGACTAGCTAAAAACATACTACAACTGTTAAAACAATAGAATCATTAATGAAACAATAAAAACTGTACAGCACAATAAAACAGGTGCAGACTCTTACACTCGGTTAAAAGCCAAGGAGTAAAAATGAGTTTCAAGAAGAGTTTTTAAAGTGGACAGTGACCGGGCTTGACGGATGTGCAGGGGCCGTGCGTTCCACAGTTTGGGTGCTGCTGTATAAAAGGCTCTATCCCCTCTGCAACACAAACATTTGTCTTATTTAAACCTTTACATATATAAAACTGCACAATATTATCACATTCAGTCTGAAATTTTATATGGTTTGTAAGAGAGTTGTTAAGTGGTGAAGAAGGAGTGATGATCTAAGTAGGCAAGGAAGGATAGAGTTAAAGGAGACGAGCTGAAGTGTAGTGTCTTCCACTAATGTCACCGCTTCTAAGGGGAATATTGTTTTATGAGAATTCTCTAGGAAAGAATGTTTTACACACTTCAAGACTTTATTGTGTCAGTGGAAATATCACTGTGTGTGTGTGTGTGCTAATGAAAGCTCGTCTTTGGAATGCGGCTTTCTGTCTGAGTGCGGCAGCGGGCCATTAATTGTATTGTGTGTGTTTGTGTGTGAGTCCCCAGTGTCACATCAGTGTAATGAATAGTTGATGTAAACTAACAGAGTGCTTTCATAGCAGCCAGGATGAAGTGGCGATGAATCTGAGGGCGTAAATGTCGTCAATTAAACAGACAACTGGATGTAAACAAACACATGATGAGGTCGCAGGTCGAGCAAACATGGCTGACGCAGAGGAGGAGTAGGTGTTGTGTGTCATCGCGCTTGTGCCGAAGACAACAAGCTTCGCTTTGTCAACAGCACCCATTAAATACAGCCCATAAATAGATTGATACCTCTAGATTAGTGGTTCCCAAACTTTTACTGTACCCCTTCAGACATGTGACCTGAAGCTAAAGAACGTACCCCCCTACTCCTGCACACTTAGAACACATATACTTTTTTTTTAATTAACTTGAAATATTGAATATACTGTAAATAAATGGTTAATTAATTTTAGAGTAATTCTGGGTCAAAAATTAGAATTTGCATGGTCACATTTAGATAAAGTTTCAACAGAAGCACTGATAAATAGATACGTAATCATTCTACACTCTAATTTCGTGGGTTGCGCAGCTTAGTGCAGGCTGCGCATTGGTAATTTTGTCTGGCGTAACACAGTGCACAGCCAATTTTGTATTTTGGTAGACCCAGGCGCGACGCGAAGAGTGTGGCGGCGCAGCAGGGGGAGGTGCCGACTCATTCGGCCTGGCGTAGTGACAATTTGCCAAAGGTGTGAACACTTGCCGGCTCCAACTTGGTCTACTCTAGGCGCAAAGCAAAGCGCAGCCGGTCTAGTGGTAATTTGGCAAAACCCCACAGGGCGATTTACACAATGTCAGGCTTATTTGAATGTATTTAATAATCACAACAACCACTGTTTCAAGTAACTATCTGAATCAGCACATACATTTTTTGATCTATACGCACTGTCCCGTCTGCCTGTTGCGCCGTCTCCACTTCATCTGTCCCTGAATCGCCCCCCCTCTTCCTCATCTCCTCCTCATCGGTGGCCAGTGGTTCTGATATGGATGTGGTCAATTGTAAATGAACAGTTAATTAAATGTATTTACATCTTTGATTGTGTAATCGAGAATTGGAAAAATTATTATAAAGAATTGGGTAACCTCTTTAGCGTCCAGGTACAGCACCGTGCTATCAACAGAGATGTTGATCCAAGCTAAATGAAAAACTACAGCAGTAGAAAGTCAGTCAGTAAAAAATCAGTAAAAAGAGATGAGGAGTCAGTGGCCTCAACCTTGAACACCATTCCTGTTTTGGGGTCTGTCTCATTGTTGCCCCTCTGATGCACCTGTTGCTGATTTCATTAACAACAAAGCAGCTGAAACTGATTAACAACCCCCTCTGCTACTTAACTGACCAGATCAATATCCCAGAGGTTTGACTGATGGTTACTATACAAATTTTTTTAGCAGTATATTTTGTGTATATACTGTAAATATGTATTATATATCATATATAGTATATATTTATTATTTATAAATAAAATAATAACTGATTTACCTAATTACATGTTTTAAAATTATGTATGTAGCCTATTAATATGACATCCGGGGACCATTTGGAATGGTAAGAAATATTCAAATGAAGGCAGTAAATTCCTTAATAACAAAGAGTGTTTTTCTTAAGCAAACACTCACTAGTGTTTTGCCTTGGCAGAGGTCTGTACTGTACAGTGATGCTGTCGTGGTGTGTTTATTTAAATCTTAGCTATTAAATTTGTCAGTGGACTTTTGCATTCACAGGTAGAGTGTTGACGATGGGAGTGTAAGAAGGAGGCAAAGCTGACAATGACAATGATTTATTGTCATTTGCACGTTGGCTGCGGTGATCAACTAATGTGATTACATCTCGTGCTGTCGCTGTGGCGACGGTGCGGCGCTGCTCCCCCCGCCTTGGCGTTTGAGGGATGGCCGTTGTTTTCTTCTCATTATATGGCTCCTGAGATGTGGCCGTGAGGCTGCGGGGGTTCGGGGGCGGCCCGGCTGCTTAATGGTGGAAATAATAACCCAGCGCTGCTGCCAGGGCTTCATCCTGTCGGCCCGGGCCTTTCCCTTTTGTCATCGGTGAAAAACGAGGCATTTCTCACTGTGTTTTCCCCTCTCGGCGCCTCCGATACATTGAGTTAACATAAAGCACAACTCGGGACAGCAACCGCCCTTGTGACAAATGAAGCGCCTGTGTGTGTTTTGGAGGGAAAATAAAGAAATGAGATTAGGTTTTTCTTGCTTCCTTCAGGCCCGTTTTTTCCATTTTCAAAGAGCGACAAGTAAAGATGGAATATTCTGGAAACAGGCGTGAAAAAAGGGTAAACGATTATAGACAATTTCCTTTCATCAGAGTGGCTGCCTGGCCACCATTTTGTCATATTACACCTTATTTTCTCTGGCACAAATGTCAGCGTGTCCGTCAGGACGCCAAACAACATCGCCTGCTTTTTTTTAGAAACGGAATCTTGATTTGCTTTTAAAAACTAAAGATGAAAATGTGAGTCTGCGGTCCCACTCGAAGGAGATGATGACGGTCCAGGTTGCTCCGACTCTTGTGGGACGGATAAAGACAAGTTTTGGTTCTAGAATAAAGAAGCTGGTTCATATGGAACAAAACCCTGTTTTAGTTCAGCTTCGACTTATGGGATGTTTCATATGTGAACTTACAGGGTTTGATTATGTTGGGTCCTCCTTATGAGGGCTGAGGACCAGCTGTGACCAGTATACACAAAAACTGAAAGGAGGGAAAGGGAGAAAAGACAAACCGTGTTGCGCCCCGGGCCGCACTTTGAACACACCCTGCAATATGAAATCGTTGTTTGTAAACTATGTGAGCAGGTCTGTGAAGTCGGTGTTGTTTAGAAGCATCAGTGTTCCCCACAGGACTACAATCTAAAAAAAAACTGAAATAAAAACATGGGGTGTGAAGCACCCAGTCATCTGGGCCGAGCTCAGTGTGCAGCCACTGCTTCTTCACGTCGATAGGAGCCAGTTAAAGTGGATCGAGCATCTAGTCCGAATTGCTCCTGGAATCCTCCTTAGCGAGGTGTACAGGGTATGCCCAGCTGGGAGGCCTTGGTGGTCACCCAGTGGAACTCAAAGAGGTGGTTGGAGACCGGGCAGTCTGGACCTCCCTACAGAGACTAATAAGCGGGGAAAAATGGCGTAAAATCTTGATAAGCAAAGAACTTTCTATTGATCTGTTTGTTTATTTTATGTACTGCTCACCCCCATTTAAAAGCACTTACTGCCTGAATCTTCTAACAGCACAGCAACTCCTGGTTGAAGGAAGCGATATGTGTTTTTAAGCCAGTCTCTTTTCTACATTAGTTTCTAGTTGATTTTTTTTAAAAAGACAGTTTAATATAAATTAATTATAGTACAGTTGTCTGCCATTTGTCGTGGTTAATTGGCAGAGGTGGGAGTAAGTCACGCATGTACAAGTCTTTACCTTCAAGATACAAGCAAATCCGAGTCAATCTTAATGAGAACCAAGCAAGTCATGTCGAGTCACTGCTTTTCATCTGCAAGTTTTGTCAAGTCATACACGTTTTAATTAGGCCAGTTTTACAGATTCAAAGTTTAAAAACAAGAGTTATAAACGTTTAGACTTTTTTATTACATATTTGACAACAAACAACTTGTAGGGTCA
The DNA here is from genome assembly GCA_024372805.1 of Oostethus manadensis. NCBI lineage: Eukaryota > Metazoa > Chordata > Actinopteri > Syngnathiformes > Syngnathidae > Oostethus > Oostethus manadensis. The sequence goes on along the minus strand of QODF01000022.1, from coordinate 1,697,859 downwards.
AACAGAGCTGAGTAAAACAAAAAAATAATAATACAATTTGTTGTCCTGATAATTTAAGATTTCGAGATTAAAAGTGGTCTTTTTACATGTCATCGTGTCATACGTGTCCGAGGGAAACTACAGCATAATTCTTCAGTAGTAGTAAGTTCCCTCTGGCTTCAGACAAGCTTTTATTTCTCCACCTTATTCCCAGCCCCCATTTGCTCAGTGACACACTTGTTGAATGATGGAGGAGTGATGACACTTGAAGATTTCAATACAAAGTATAATTTACGTGTAAGCAAAAAAAAGAGTTCCAAAAAATGTTGAAGGCCATTCCCCAAAATATTTTATCCACAGCACTTATTCTTATTCAGAATCCTACCAACAGAACTCCTGAACTTCCCAGCATGTGGGTTAATCAATGGGTTAAATATTATTGGCAGCAGACTAGGCAATTCTAAAATTAGAAAACTCCTTACCAATGCTTCATTTTCTTGTATTTTTAACCCAAACTCAATTTCACAATTATTTTTCCAAGCATCAAAAGGAACAAATCTGAAAATTTTACCTAAAACTTCCCATCCCTCCTAAGGCTAAGGAAATTCATTACAAAGTCCTGTCTGGAATCTACCCTTCCAAATATTTTTTTATATGCAGGGTTTTTTTTAAGGATAATGTTTGTTGCTTCTGTGATGGGAATATTGAATCAACTGAACATGTTTTATGAATGTATATATTGTAAGGCTCTCTGGGAAGATGTTCATATCTGGATTTCCTCCAAAACCCCAAACCTGTCTGTAAATTCATTTTTGGAATGCCAGAAGGAAAACAAAAATATCGAAATGTTCTGAATGTAATTATAATTTCAGGTCTTTTTTTTAAATCCACAAATGTCGTGTCTTGAAAAGTAATCCTACCTTCCCCACCTTTCACAAAAAACTCCGCTAATTTTTTTCTTTCCTTAAATTCATAGACAAAAAACAAGCAGTGGACTTACTTCACACAATGAAGTCCTTGAAAATCACAGTATGCCCCTGGTTATTCTGTTTTATTTTTTTCCTTTGTATTTATTCTTTTTAATTTTTTTGATCCTTTTATGTAAGTTCCTTCTTATGATCTGTTATCATGCAGCCTGGTCTGGCCTTAATCTTTGTTTGACTGTTTTCTCACAATATTTGCCGATGTTGTGTGTGTGTGTTTGTTAATGTGTGTGTTCTAATTAAAAAATAAGTTATATAAGATAATAATATAATATAATAATATGAGCTTTGCAAGGCCATTTTTGTACATTTCGGAGGATTAAGTAAAACACGCTTCTAACGTTTGTTACGTAAAACCGCCAACTCTAATTGAAAACAATAGCGCAGTGAAACTTCCGATTGCTATACCGGAAGTTCTACCCATAAACCGTTTTACGTCAGCGGCCTCAGGAATAGGGTCAGGAATCATCGCACCGCTACTCTCTAGGACCCCGCTCTCTAGGACCCCGCTCTCCGGTTCATAGCTGTCTCAGGCAATGCCAATAAAAGGAAGTTACGACTTTTATTCCCGTAAAGTTACATTTGTACTCTCGTAATAAGACAATCTTTTCCCGTAGATAAACTATTTTATTGTTGTCATATTCTGTCTTAATTCTCAAAATCTTGATGATTTTAATGCTTTATTTAACAGGCATTTACTGAGACACCTATAAACACAGGGGTTCTTCTTCAAAGTTTGAATTACGCGTTTTTTCCTCCAACTGATTTCAAAAGGCTGGACTGTTACGTGAGGAGACCAACACAACTTCAGCGGTGACTGAGGCTCTTCAACAGGAAGAGGATGAATAAAAACGTCTTCTGTTATGTTTGACTTTCACTTACGAGTTACGGGTACTGTTTGGAAACAAGGTATATAAACAAACATTCACAAAACTGTGACTCGAGTCAAGTCATGTGACTCGAGTCTCCCATCTCTGTTAACTGGTTCCAGACCTGACCACAGTACGTTAATTTCTGTGAAGTATGATGTTAAAGGAATATTTTTGTAGTAAAATCATAAAAAAAACATTTATGACTTTCTAAATACATTTTAACATTATTAGAGCCATGTAGACATGAAATAACACCGCTATTGTCACCTTTACACTCCATTGCTGATGCGCAGGCTATGGCATTACAGCAGGGACTTGAGAGTGCCACGGTTGCATAGCATCCTTGTGAGCTAACTAGTTAGCCACCAATGTATTTATTCTACAATTAGCAAAGGAAAATGGAGTAGAAAAGAAAGACAAAATAAGAAGCAAAGTACACAGGAAGAGACATGCCGGACATGTCATGGTTGACTACATGCAGTGTTCCGGTAATGTAATATGATGTCATGTCTCCATAATGTAACATTACCGATGCCTAGTGGCCAGAATATTACGTATAACTTGTATTTCAGTATAAAACAGGTTCCAATAAAAGACTAGTAATGAGCCATAGTCACCTACGAAACAACAATCGTTTATACAATTTTGAAAAATCACGATAGAGTGAGAAAGCAATATTTGAAGCGTAATTTAGAGAGGGACTGCTGTATGTAAAACAGCTTTGAGCTTTGTTGTCCTTGGGACTCTCTTGGCTCTCTTTTGAGTGTTCTAGAGCTTATCGTGATTCTTTCTGCTGTGTTTCCTGACATTTAGACATGACTTGAGCAGCTTTGCTTCGTTTGCCTTTAGGCTGATAGAAGGAAGTGGATTAATGCATGTTAAAAGGTTTTGAAAAAATCAATATTTAGTTAAACATGCAATGCTTTAATTATCTTATTTGTGCCCATAGATGTCTGGTCAGTCTAATTTAACTGCTATGGAAGACATCAGGGCTTGCCTCCATGCAGTGGTGTTGTGTTTCAAACTGTCCTGCATCCAGCTATGTTGGCAGCCTGTTTGCTGTAAAGCAGACTTCATGTTGAGCTTTTTGACACTAAATGCTGCTCAGCACGATAATGTCTATTTCTTCCTGTGTGCAGTGGAGCAGAAAGCGCCGCTGGAGAAGGAAGCCAAGCTCAGCATCCTGGAGGCGGGAGTCGCAGACGTAAGTAAAGTCGTCCCCGATGTTGACATGAAAAAAAAAGTACAATTAGTGGTGTCGTTACTTGACCAAAAAGTGATGGGAACACACTACTTAGAAGTAGAGAGTACTTTCTTAGTGTACTTACTTACAATATACTGTATCTATCAATAGCATTGTAGAAAACATCACCCCAGATGTGTATTATTATCTTACTAGCAATAGAAGCAGCGTAGACCAACAGAATTGCTTTTTTCTTGGTCACGTGACACATTTGCAACCACTTGTTAGGCAGAATTCATTCATATGGGGCACAATAGCAAGTGCCCCATATGCCAAAGAAACAAATTGTATTTTGTAGGAAGCAAAGAAGACATGAAATTGTAGTAAATAGAGTGATACATTGGTTTCCAAAAAAGTCAGACGAAATCAGAAATGTGCAAAAACCAAAGCAATATTTCTTATAATAAATAATGTAAATCAAATGAATCACTTCAAGGCACCAACAATGATAGTTTAGCATACAGAAAATAATTAACAATAAATATACAGTAAATGACTAAGGAAATGGATAAATGAACATTTTCCTTCATGTTTACTGAAGACTTGATGGGAGAGGGTGGAAAAGAGGATAATATCTGGAAGGGGAATCCCACTCTATGAGGACTTATCAATATCTTTGATTATTGGTGATTTCTGTTTTGCCTTTGCCCCTTTTGCCACATGAGCTTCCTCGCTGATGATTCTTTTGAGGAGTTTCTACAGCCACATGTACGCCACAATTCAATAGTGTTTCTCCAAACTTTCTTTGGCACTATGGTGGCTTATTTAGCAGTCTTACTCAAGATAAAAAGCACAGTGACTGAATCACTAGGTGTGGGATGCTATGTTTGGGCACGCTAGGCTGCAAAATGACACCGGGGGGAAATGGCTAGTGTGTTATATCAGCCAGCTGAAAACCAAGATGGTGTACCAAAACTGGGACCAATTTCATCAAATTGTTGTGGAAAACAGAATCCCACGAAAAGATGGGTGTATCGAACTGTCTCATATTCACCAAAAATGTGATATAATTTAGAAAAATCAGTGTAAACCTGCAGAGCTTCATTGCTATTCTCTAGCCATTCTGCTGTGAATAGACTGCACTGGCCTATCGATCCAGGAGTTAGTCTGCACCGATGACGCCACGTGTCAAAGTCACTGTGAATTGCTTGGAGAGCTTGTGGGGAGGGGCCAGGCTCAGGTGCGAAGAGTGCGTCAGTGTGATCGATAGCAGCTCTAGAACGGGAACCAATTATGAGGGATGGGTACACCTGCTGGGGGGAAGGAGATGTCTAAAATGTGTCTAACATTTCTCATCGCTGTTGAGGGTTTGACTTTTCTACCATTGACACTACATTTATTCACTTTAGCTACATGCCTGTGTCATTTTGGACCTGGAAACACGCACATTTACATTTACATTACTTGTAGATCAGGGTTGTCAAACTCGTGCCGTGGAGTTTGCCAGTCACTCAAGCAGGTGCTTTAATTGATGAGCTCCTTCCCTCAACTTAAAGGAGGTGTCATTAAAATCACCTGCTGTAGTGACCGGCTGGAAAGAAAACCCGCAGTCTCGGCCCTCCACGGCATGAGTTTGACACCCCTGTCTTAGACACACTGAAGTCATCAATAAATCAATTCTTGTCCATCAATTCTTCATCGTAGTAAGACGTGTAGGTGTTTGTGTTGGACACAATGCTGTCATGGATAGTACATTAAGGCTCTCTGCTCAACCTGCAAATAAGTACTCTTATAAGTATACAATATGTAGTGAAGGGGTGTCCGGAGGCCCAGAGCTTTGAGAAAAATAGTGTACTGTTCCAAGCTATCAAAGCAATGGTAGTTTGATGTGTAGCTTTTTCATATCCTGCTTGGTGTACCTTGACCTACATTAGCAGTGAAACATTATGAACATTTCATTTAGCAATTATTGTAATTCCTTGTTTATTGCAGTCAACTGGATCCAGACGCAACCATGATAGGTGAATTTTCGCAAAGTGGGATTCCTTTTTTTATAAATGAAATAGTTTTATAGTTAAAGCATAGAAAACCTGTTGACAACATTCTAAATACTTTTTTTTATAGGGCTGTCAGTCGATTAAAGTATTTAATTGCGATTAATAACATTTTGTCCATAGTTAATACATATCTGCAATTAATTGCAGATAGAAAGATGTTTTATCTATAATAAGTAGGGATGCTTCGATCGATCGATGGATGTGTAATCTGCATGTTCCGATAAAACGGCAGCAAAAGCCAATCACCAGTGGATAGCACTGTTGGAGCCTACAGCGACCCATTTGTATATAGTGCAGTGTCTTGATCTAACTAACGTATTTGGCAGTGTCTTCCCCCCACTTCCTTCAAAACAAAAGTATGTCTGCTGTGTGGACCCTAACTGCTAACAAATGCCACACAAAAAACGGATGGGGGTAGTAGCGTGTTAAAAAGCTTTAATACGGCATTTTGAAGAACAACACTTGTTTGACTGAACAACAATGGATGAGTAGACATTCGTAAGGTAAATTGTTCCACTCAAATATCATTCTTTTCAACAAATACTCTAACAAAATATAATTTTCACCCAGTGACCAGTGTAGAATACTTCATATCACAATTTGAATATGTCTTCATTAATGCCTAATATTTGTATTTTAGTTATTTTGGCCATTTTTATGGCAGAAAATGCTTAATTTAAGCAACAATTGCTGAAATATACTTTTTTTTTAAAACTAAAAATACACCCGTATTCAATCACGAAACAGCATGATTTATGAATTCATATATTTTTGAAAAACTTTGATAGAGTGAAGCCATGAGATTTAAACTGCAATGTGACGAGGGGCGACTGTATTACGATTATCAATTTTATCACCAAATTGTTCAGATTTGATTAAAAAACACGGTCACAGTATTCTTTGTAGATGCAAAAATGGATGAAAAAAGTTATTAGACCATCTGCTGTGTCTCTCCTCTGGTCAAGATATTTTCTGGCCAGGTGCAAGATGGAATATCTCAGATGTTTTGAGTGTTTAACTGCTTGTTGTTTAACACCACAGATGTTTCCACGCATTTTCACTTTAAACTCAGAGCTCTGAGCGCTCTTAAAGGCTTTGAGTGGCACATGTGATTAGAGGACATATTATAAAATGCCCGCAGCTCATTATCATCATCATCGTGATGTCACACTGTGCAGCATCGTCAGCTAAAGGTTCTTTCTGGCTGCGAGGCCCGCAGCCTGTATGCACAGATGTTTTTACCGGGTGGCCTAACTGAGATCTGTTGACACCCGGGGGCTCAAAGCAAGAGTGCCTCCTCCTTCTGTGTAGAAAACGTCAGCATTATGGCAGCATAATGACTACAGATGCTTGTCAAACTGTTTGGTTGGTGTGCGTGTAACATGTATGATTGTATACAATCACCTGTGTGACTGTTTAGCAGACAGTCAACTGAAAGATGATAATACAAACTGGAAATCTCACATTAAAATATACAACAAAAGATGGCAATACTGAATAAAGCAAAATTTGTTCTGGACCAAAAATCACTCCATGTGCTCTATAGTTCTCTGGTATTACAATAAGTTTGTGTGTAGTGATATGGGATAGGCTCTAGCATACCCGCGACCCTAATGAGGATAAGCGGTATAGAAAATGAATGAATAGATGATATGGAAAAAAAATTTACTCACTAATAGTGCTACAAAAAGATCAGTTAGGATACAAACCTTTTATTCCTAAAACCACAATTATTAAGATTTGCTGTTCTGGTACACTTTCAAACAGCTAAAATTAGGCATGAAGAACAATAAGGTACCACCCCAAAACGTAAAACAATTCTTCTCAACAAGAGAGGGGAAGATTGAACTTAAAACAATTGTATGGACGGACAATGCTAAAAAACACATTTCAGTAAGTGGAATCAAATTATGGAACGGATTTAGTAAATAATACAAACAATGCACCAAAATGAGCAATTTCAAGAAACAGTACAAGCAGTTGATGTTTACAAAGTACAAGGAAGAAAAGAGCTTAAAATGCTATGTCTAATCACTCTTACTCCAACTACTAACCGACTTCTCTGGGTGAGTACATTGTCTGCACTCACTCATTAACCCCTTTATTAGTCATGCATCTATTATTATTGTTAAGTCTGTTATATAATTTATTTACAGTAAGTATAAACCTTAACTGTCATTGCACTACATTGTTATATCCCCTATAAATTGTTATACTTACAATTGTTAAAGAATACATTTGGAATACAGGAGGTGAACAAATATATTGCAATTGAGGTGAAATGAATGAGGGGTAGGATTAATTAAGCTTTGCTTCTTTCTACTCCTTTTTGGACATACGGATCCATGAATTGTTTTATGTGACGTACTCCAGTCTAACTTGTATACATGTTGAATGTGAATTAAACTTTTAACATTGAAATGCAGCTGTGTGCAGAGACCAAGGATAACCCATTCTCATTATGATCAACATCCGCTGTCTTTGTCTAATTTATCCCATTAACATTCATGTTTTATTCATGAGACAACACGACCTGATGTCAGAATCATGTATTAAAATAATTTGTCATGTTTTTATGCCCTACCAGTGATCATATTTTAGTAGTTTAGTGGTCTCGCTACCTAACAAATTAACAAATAGGTAGCAAACAACCTTCTTTGCATAAGTCAATCAATATAAATCAGTCAAAATCTTTTTGAATAAATTATTATTCAAATTCAACATATTTGCTGATTTTTTAAATGTTACATATATTTTCTGTGTTTCTCACATTGCAGTGGACTGGTGTTGAAGGGAGTTAATGTAATGACATCATCATTTAATTTGCATAATCGACAATGATATATTTGCATGTCATTGTAATGAATGCTGTAGGAGAGAGGGAAAACATTGTGGGAGACAACATCTTTAGCAAATATTTTTCTGGCATAGTGATGCAGCGCCTCACGCCACTATGGAGACATAACGGGCCCACTCCAAAACAATGCGAAAGGACACCAATCAAGCAAATGATTTATAAAGTATTAGCCCACATTCGCATTCCATGTTTTGTTTATACACGGCTAGATGGACTCTATCAGATCTAGCTCCACGCATCAGAATCAATATCATGGTGACTTACTCGATGGACAGTTGACAATTTGGTCCAGCTGGTCTGGGGCGTCTTTTCCAGGTTATTTTGTGTAGGAGGAATATAAAAGTTTAAAAATTGTCCATAGGTATGAATGTGAGTGTGAATGTTTGTATGTCTGCCCTGCGATTGACTGGCGACCAGTCCAGGGTTTACCCCGCCTCTCGCCCAAAGTCAGCTGGGATAGGCTCCAGCATACCCGTGACCCTAATGAGGATAAGCGGTATAGAAAATGAATGAATGAATGAATGAATGTCACTACAAGAATTGTATACGCCGACAATTCTGTGTTTGTTGTGATGCAATCTCTTGGCACAATATCCCCCTCGCCATGCACACGAAGCTATTCCATTGATGGTAACTCTGTATGCCCCTCAATGTAGCAGAAACACTCCACCGCTGGCAGCAAGGCTTGGCAAGCTCCACATTTAAACCACCAATATTTACACCATGCCAGTGTAATGACGTCATTATCTGCTATGGGGTTTCACTCTCTCTTCTTTTGGGCTCAGCTTCTAAAACCTATAGCTTATCATCCATATATTCAGGCTCAAAAAGATAAGATTGTTGATCCTCATTTGTCCTAAAGTAGTCTGCAGTCCATGATTAGTAGTTAGTTTCTATGCCACTATTGTTGACGAAAGGAGTGTAATGTCCTACCAATGGGCTATTGTATGTCAAATTAATGTGCCCAGGAAAAAGGTTCCGATAAAGTTTTCCTTTAAGCAATACAAATTAAGTTTCTTCTATTGCTTCTTTTGTCATTTTTTAAACGTCACAAACAAGATGGAGCTGCCTGTGAGTGCCTTATGTTGGGGGAGGGTCCCACAGTAGCACCCCCTGCTCGTTGAAAAGAGCGATACGTGCTTTCATGTCAGAGTCTCTGTCAGAAAGCCCACGATGTTTGTCGTTTTGTTGATGTTTTTTTGTTAAGTATTATAATTTCACACTGTGCTCGCGGTCCTCAAGCGGTCCTCAAAGGCACCACAGTTATGTGCTGTGGGATTCACATTACTCACTCACAATACACAGATGAATGAATCCACCAAACAGAAGACAAACCAGTTCAATCCCAGACAACATTTCACCCTTTTGAGAGGCTCTACGCAAAAAGTTCCTTCCCTAGATTAAGTTAGTCATCATTTGCTTTTATGTAAACATCTAGTGGTGTCTGACTACTGGCAACACCAACTCCTCCTACATCTTCTCAATGTCTGGCAGACCAGGTGCATATGAGATGTGTTAAGCGGAGTTACAATGTCTGTGAGAAAGAAAAAAAAAAACAAAAAATCTTTTTGTGGTGGTCCAATTTTGCTTGTTGCAGGCCGCCACCAATAAATGTACGCGAAACACTTTAGTTTTTAGTGGCGTTCCATAAGGCTCAGCACGCTGCTAATGAATAGATTGGACCATTGTGCACATTACTAGAACACTTTTAATTGTATTTTTTAATTTGAACGTGTGCAATTGTGCATAGACACCCGTTACAAGTGTAGCTCAGTTGGAAGAGAAGCTTCAGTGCAAATGGTGACCTCTAAGAGTGACGCAAATACACAGAGGCACATGGTCACATGGAATGTTTTTTTTTTATTCTGAAGTGGCGCTAACATTGTGGAAGCGTCCTTCCCACTCATCCGTGACGACCTTGAGTTGGGCATGACAACAAATAGAAACCCGGCTCACTTTTTTTCCAAAAGAAAACAGACACGAAGGAGACGTTTTGTTTGCTCCATGTGCTGGTGTTGCTTCACAAAGTGTCAGTCACATGTCGAGTGAACAAAATGTTGTTTTTGTTTTAAAGGAATTTCCTTGTGATATATTCCACTGTAGAAATAGATTTTATTTTACTGAAAACACTCGAGCACATGGAGGATTTGTTGACCTTTTGAAGAGGTCAGCAGATGTTCTGTAGCTTATACTCACTGGCCTCATCATTACTGTATAGGATATACACAATATATACAATATATACACAAAGGTCTACGTTCCTACGACGTCGTTGTAAGTCGAGGTTTAGTGTCAGATACATACCTAAATTATAGTTAAATTAACATCTAAGTCACTCACACTGTACACAGAACTCATGAAGGACATGTAAAAAAAAAGATAAAACAAGAATTAAACGGAACTGAAGACAGCAATTTCTTATTTATAGTTTTGAGAGAGCAAGAGAGAAAAAGGTTTAATAGGAGGGGGACATCTCAATAATGACACCACTATGCTTCTTAGTTATCACTGTCCATTTCATAGGAGCAGATCCTTGCACATGTGCAGAAATACCATCTTTGTCCTCTGTGATAGTCGCTGCGTTTGAGCGGGTTAAACCATGTGGCTAATGCTGAGCGCCGATTGTCCAGTTTCGGAGCATTTTACAAGTTTTAACGTCAGTTTTCACTTGAATTTTTCTTTTTTTGATGCACTGTGATTGGAACAGTCTGCCTCATGGTCGGGACACATAATGAAGTTAAAAATGCAGGGATGCCCGGTAATAATGGCTGACTGATATCGGCATAAAAATTTGATATTGGTTCACATCAGTATGAGCTTTTCTGCTGATAATTATTTTTCGCGACTGTCGACATGCTCCACACAGCAACAACTTTTTGTTGTTGTATTTATACGTTTTTATAACCCTGAATGCCAGCTCCCAAAAGCATATTTATATGTCTTTTATGTTTTTTTGCATGAGAGGCCTAAAGAGATGACACCGCTCCACAGAAACGCATGAGGCTCTAGTGTAGTTTTAAGCCAAAAAAATGGCCATTAGGTGGCAGGAGTGCATTCAGTAAGAGCTGGCAGAGATCATGTCAATTGAAGAGCAAGGAGGAAGTACAACAACATGAGGGAATCTGTCATGCAGATGGTAGGGAAGTTGTAGGGAAACTTTAACGCCTGCACACATACACACGCACACATACACACAGTTTATTTGTAAATAAAACGTTATTGTTGATTTGGGATGTAAATTTCTTTGTGATAGACGTTTCGATTCAAAACTAGATAGACAGATTCCGATGCGATTTAAAAAAACACATATTTTAAAAACAGAACGGTTTGATATGATTCGATGCTATATACCAACAATTTTTTTTATACGATTCAATTTGTTCAGTTTGATTCTACAGTTGATGTTTGTTGATGTGGATATCAATCTTACATTCTAAAATAAAGATGCCAAGTATATGAAAGTGGTATTCTTACAGTTTTTTTCTAATGTGTAAAAGAGCACATCATATTCCCAAGCATGCTGTAGGGCACTAGCAAAAATAAAGTAAACAGAATAACAAGTCAGATGTGTATATTGTTTGGACACAGACCAAAAAAGACTTGTTGAATGATTATTTCAAACTAACTAAACTAATCCCTAAACAATCCCATACAATGTTTTCAACCCTCCAGGCTCCACTTCATGTTACAAAACACAAAAGTTATCATATCATCAAGTTATCATACTCGCCTCTGTTGGTGTGGTTGCTCAAGTTGCACGGGTGCAAGTTATGGAGCATTTATGGCAATCCTTTCGCTGGCAGCCCCCGTCTCAGGCGGTGTTTGTTTGCAAAACCAGTTTAAGACCGGTCAATGGGTCGCTTCTCTTGCGATATCCGGTGCACGTCTACACAAGCGAAGAATCTAAAAATTTATAGCTGATTATAATCAATACAAGAATCGTCATATCCTCAAACCGGTCGAATCGGTTTATGGTTAACATCCCTAATTTTGATGTAAACATCATTTTTGGTGTTTGTATGTTACGTTTAGATATTTAAGCTGTCACAAAAGCAAAACAAAATCTGTCAAAGTGAAAGTTACCTAAAATGCATTTGTTACAAAAATTTGTTTTTCTCCATTTTTTTAGTCGGCAACTGATATTTTCCTAAATTTACTTATGTTCTACTGCTGATTACTAAAGAGTGGAAACAGGTAGAAACAAAGTATTTTTTCTGATGGAAAATGTGATTCAAATGTTTCTTTTGGTAGGTTCCATGTTTATATAGCCATTAATCGCAATATTCTATGTGCCCTGAATGACCAGTCAAAATCGTCCAAAATGGCCGGTATTGAAGAGGTCTTTTGTAAAATGGCTGGTAGTGAATCAGTTTATAAATCTGCAGTCTGTAATTACATTATCTTCAACTTTGGCCTTTGGATTGCGAATATGTGTAAGTCTTAATAAGACGTCTGCTCAGGTGCAAATTCTAAACGCAAAGGGGTGGCAGCCATTAAATATCATTAAATTTACAATGAAAGCGCTGGTTATGCAAGTTGTCAGTTTGTCTCAACTTATTAATTTAGTTTGTATTGCATATTGCCGTATCTATCTTATTTTGCACAAACAGTGTTTATTTGAGAAATGCATCCACTGGCATCACAGTCAAAGAAGCATAATATGTTCATTAAATGACAACAGTTTCAGGAAAGGGCATAATGGGTTTGTATCGGTATCAGTAATGAACAATATTGAATGTGTATTGAATAATGGTAAAAAACCAATATTAAGCATCTCCAGAAAAAGCGCCACATGTAGGCGTGCCTTGTGTATTACATTGTTTTCACTCAATGATGCGTTCCCATCTGTATGCAACTATATACTAAACTAATGGATGAAACTTTTTTTCAGCCTGAATCCCAAGAATGTTCCCGTGTGGATAGGGCCTAAAACAACAAAAGTAACCTTGTCCTTCTTCACCGTAGTGTACGTGACTACGTAATCTTTCCTCTTTGTATTCACAGTAGAGACCAACCAACATTTTTTTCAAAGCTGATACTGATTTTTAGCAGTGACGGAGGCCAATAACCGATATTTTGAGCCATTTGAGCCATATACATATGCAGTAATAGGTAAAACATTGGCGAAAAAAAAGAAAACATAGGCATTACGGATACGTGTCCAAACGCAGAATACTGGCTTTAATACACTAATATTAAAACTCTTTTTCTTTTTGTTTATTAACATCTTAAACTTTCTAACAAGTGTCATACAACAAGGTTGTGTAGTATTTCAGTCACAAATACTGTTTATGTCATGTTAATCTGAAGCTAGCCTCGTCTATGGTCGTGTTTGGATGGATTTGTCTTCTCTTCGTCCATTTGACGAGTTTGAAAGAGAAGAAGAGAATTTATCTTTCACGCTCAAACATCTTCATCCTGCATCCTTGAAAAGCAGCTCTGCCGCCACCACCTCTCCATCCGCCTCCATCAAAGTGCTCTCCAGCCTGCAAACAGGCTGCAATCTCCCGCAGGTCCGACCTTGGCAGCTTTTATCAGACCACCAATGCTCTAAAAAGATTGTATTTTTCTCTTTTTTTGTATTCGTTCTCCAGAGCAATTCCACTGTGCTTTAGCATGGCAGGGCTCACCTCGCTTCAAGCTATCGAAAGGGGAAAAAAAGATAATACTCAATTGTAGATTTGAGCCAACTGATCATTTCATCCTGATGTGGGCGAAGATATGAATACTGATGGACTTTTATATTTATTCGCTGTCCTTTGTGACAATGTCCCATTGTAATGGCACCATATACACATGAATATTACTTAACTCGGGGGTGTTCAAACTGTGACCTTGGGGCCATTTTTGGTCTGCAGCTCATTTGTTTGGCATCTGTATATTCTGAGATAAAATACATCTATTATTAATGATATACAGTCATCCCTTGCCACTTTGGGGTTCATAATTTGCGGCTTCTCTATATCATCGTTTTCAAAAATATATTAACTAAATAGCATGCTGTTTTGTGGTTGAATACACCCTTTTATTTTTCAGAAATATGCATATGTAAATCCAGTATTTTTAAGCATAAAAATGGCCAAATGGCTTGAAATGCCAATATCAGGCTTTCAGAAGATGCATTAAAAGATGCTGTGAATGATACAGGGGTACCCTAGTCACTAGGTGTCAATAATGTTACTGTCACACAAGCACCAGCCTGGATTGTCAGAACAACAGGCTTTTATTGCAGGTTAGAATTATCTCACAAAAAGCAAAATTCCTAATAAAATTCCCTAGTAAAAACTCACGCTACTGTTTAGCTGTAACCCACGGCAAGCTAAAATGTAGAGCCCCTCGCGTCAGTTCATCTCCGCCTGCCACTCATCTCTGCAGGGAAACATTTATAACCCAGGCATGAGTCTCATTTATGTCTTAAATGGCTCCTGGTATGTCCACCATATTGGGTAATACAAGTATCAAGCTGACTATAGGAATGTTAGTGTCACGCTCTGTGTTTTAGTTTGCGTGTCAGTCTGTTTAGTTTCCATTATTAGGCCTGTGTTCCTGTTTCATGCCTTTATTTTGTAGTCACTTCCTGTTTGTTTTCATTCTCTGTCATCCACCTTTACGTTTGTGCTCCTACACACCTGCACCGTGTTTCATGTGATTTTTTACTTGAGCTAGTGGCTGTCTGTGTTGGTGTATTGTCATTTGTTTGCCGTTGCTGAAGGAATGCTTTTGTTTCTTCCTGCCGCTGCATAGCAACAATCTTCATTAAAATTACAAGTTTTTACCAGCATCCTGGTTCTGGTCCTTCACATCCTGGGGTCGTTGCCACAATGCTCAAGCCCAACCGTGATAGAATGTTCTATCTTTATTTTTTCCCTTTTATTTTGTCTAATGTTTTTTTTTTGGGCACATGGCCGCTTATTATGAGTGCATTCTGCAGGACCATGAGGCACCTGGAGGTCTGATGGACAGAAGCTCAAGGCCTAGATGGCACAGCGGAACTGGTCTGCCAGATTTCAGGGCCACCTCCTGCGCCTTCAACACCCATCAGGTTTGACAGGAGGCGTCTGGAATCCGTCCCTTGAGAGGGGGAGGGGGGGGGGGTCGGCTGTGCTACCCAAGGCCACCCTTTGCAGCATCTCCGCCTCTCAGGGCTTCGTCGGGCTTTGTCCGCTGCAGCTCTGCCTTCCATTTTGTAGTCACGTCATGTTTTTAATTTTGTCATCTGTCAAACCTCCAGGTTTTACCTGCATCTGGTTCCAGTCTCTCGCATCCTGTGGTTGTCGCCGCAATGCTCAAGCTCAACCGTGACAGTTTGTTCATATTTAGAGGGTTCTAATAATGGTAAACACTTTATTAAGAAGGTCAAAAAACAATGAAAATGTTAAATTTTTAAATAATCCTACTTCACGGAAATTTACTCATCACGATGAAGTCTGGAACCCATTAACTGTGATACGCGAGGGATTACTGCATAATATTAGACAGTACACTAATTTGCTTTTGTTTTGTTCAGACAGATTAGCATATATTGACTTACTGTCGGCTCGACCGTGTGCGCCACCTGCGCCGCGTTTGCTACAGCGTAGGAGCAAATCTTCCAAAGGAACCTCCCGGGTCGGGACGCAGCACGCTCGCTTCTCAGACTGCGACAGGGACCGCGTAGCGTCTCGCAATTGAGTTCCGTGCCCTCGCAGCCGAGAGCGAGTGGAATGCCACGGCGTAGCTGGACGTGTTTCGCTCAGGTCTTTCGGACCGCATCCGGGACAACATGATCCCCTTGGCTACTCCGGAGACTCTCGACGGATTTATCGCCCTCGCCGTGCGCATAGAGGGATGCATTCCACGACCGGGAGGAGGACCGGAATCAGCACCACGGGCGCGGCCGGGCGAGCTACATTCCTGGCAAGCACGGCAACGGGCATTTCCCGGAGCGTCCACCATCCGTCACCGACTCCCCGTGGACGTCGACTGTGGACGAGCCCATGCAGCTGTGAGATGGCCGACTCAGAGCGGCCGAGAGGAACCGGCGTTGTCGTTTGCGTCTCTGCATCTACTGTGGCCAGGCGGACCATTCCATCGCCGACTGCTCCTTCCGTCTGGAGGGCCGCCGCCCACAAACACCACAGTTGCCAGGTGCGAATTCCCCGGAGGACTCGTCCCCTCGAGACTGCTCTTCGTTGGAGCCCACGACCAGCCGTCTCCAGCTGGCAGGTACCCTCTCGTGGGACAACCAGAACATTTCTATTAGTGCTTTTATTGACTCGGGGGCGGACGATTGTTTTTTAGATGAGGCTTTAGTAAAGCTACTCGCTATTCCGGTAGCTAGGTTCCCGGTGCCCAAGCTCGTTCTCTCCTTGGATGGGTTTCCCCTGGCCGGCGTTACTCACCAGACACATGCTCTCACTCTCCGCCTGTCCGGCAATCATACTGAAATCATTAGGTTTTTCGTTATCGCCTCTCTTTTCGCGCCGGTGGTTTTAGGCCTCACGTGGCTTCATAAGCACAATTAAGCACAATCCCCAGATTGACTGGACCAAGGCCACTATTTCGAGTTGGAGCGTGTTCTGTCATACTCACTGTCTCGGGTCGGCAGGCCTCCACAACTCGTCCGCTCGAGTTAAGACTCCGGAAGTTATAGATCTATCCCAGGTTCCCGCGGTTTATCATGACCTCCGTGAGGTGTTTAGCAAGGAGCAAGCCTAGTTACTCCCGCTTCATTGTCCCTAAGATTGCGGCATTGACCTCGTTCCGGATGTGGTACTTCCCTCCTCCCGTCTTTATAATATCTCTCGGCCTGAGAGGGAGGCCCTCAAGAAGTACATCTCCTCCTCCCTTGCTTCCGGTCTCATTCGCCCAACCTCGTCACCTTTGGCCGCGGAGTTCTTCTTCGTAAAGAAGAAGGACAACTCACTGCGTCCCTGTATAGACTACCGTGCCCTGAACGAGATCACCATCAAGAACGGGTACCTGCTGCCCTTGCTAGATTCGGCGTTCACGTCGCTTCACTTGGCTGGCTGGTTCTCGAAGCTCAACCTCCGCAATGCCTACCACCTGGTGCGGATTCGCGACGGCGACGAGTGGAAGACGGCTTTTAATACTACGCTGGGGCACTTCAAATACCTCGTTATGCCGTTTGGTCTTACGAACGCAACGGCGGTATTTCAGAGCTTTTTAAACGATATATTGCGGGATATGATTGGCCGATTTGCGTTCATTTACCTAGATGACATTTTATTTTTCCCGGACACTTGAGGAGCACACCCAGCATGTCCGATTAGTTCTCCGAAGGCTCCTTGAGAATAGGCTATTCGTTAAGGCGTAGAAATGCGCCTTTCACTCCACCTCGGTTCCCTTCCTGAGCTTTATCGTTGGAAAGGGGCAGCTTACGACCGACCCAGCCAAGATTCAGGCTGGGGCTGAGTGGCCCATTCCTACATCAAGGAAGCTGCTCCAGCAGTTCCTTGGGTTCGCCAAATTCTACCGATGGTTTATCCAAGATTTCAGCTAGGTGGTGGAACCGCTGCCGTGGCTCACATCCAGCAAGGTACGTTTCGCATGGACTCCGGAAGCTAATACCACGTTCACTAAACTTAAGACATTATTTACCAGTGCTCCTGTTCTTCGTCACCCTGATCCGTCTTCCCAGTTCTTTGTAGAGGTGACTCCGACACCGGCGTGGGGGCCGTCCTTTCCCAGCGCTCCGCCGAGGACGGGGAGCTGCACCCCTGTGCCTTCTTCTCGCATCGCCTGACCTCAGCAGAGCGCAATTACGACATAGGCAACAGAGAACTTCTGGCGGTAGTCCTGGCACTGCAGGAGTGGAGGCACTGGCTGGAGGGCACCTAACTTCCTTTGGTCGTGTTTACAGACCACAAGAACTTGGCATATCTTCGCACGGCCCAGAGATTCAACCCTTGTCAGGCATGATGGGCGCTATTCTTTATACGCTTCAACTTCACTATTACATTTCGGCCAGGGTCCCGGAATGTCAAGCCGGACTCACTCTCCAGGATGTATTCTCCACCGGTGGAGGACACCCGCCTGGAGACTATCATTCCCCAATCCCGGATCCCGGAGCCCTACAATGGGATGTGGAGGCCCTGGCGGAGTACACTTCGCCAGAGGGATGCTCGACGGGTCGACTGTTTGTGGTCCCCATGCTTCGCCCGAGGTCCTCCTCTGGGTGCACGGATTTAAGATGGCCTGCCACCCTGGCGTAGCCTGCACTATATACCTACTCACTCAACGGTTCTGGTGGCCGTTATTTCGGGCGGACGTGAGGAAGTTCGTGACCGCCTGTACGGTCTTTGCGCGGAATAAGTCCTCCCACAACGCGCCTGCGGGACTTTTGCGTCCGCTCCCCATCCCTTCCCGCCCATGGTCCCATTTAGCACTGGATTTCGTCTCGGGACTTCCCCCCTCCAACGGGAACACGGTGGTACTCACGATTGTCGACAGGTTCTCCAAAATGGTCCACTTCATCGCTCTTCCCAAGTTGCCCATGGCCCTCGAGACGGCGGAGCTACTGATAACGCACGTGTTCCGCCTTCATGGTATTCCCTTGGACATTGTTTCGGACAAAGGGCCGCAGTTCACCTTCGCGGTATGGAAGGCTTTTTGCGGGCCTTTGGGCGCCTCCCCCAGCCTGTTCTCGGGGTACCATTCGCAGACCAATGGCCAGACGGAGCGTGCAAATCAGGACCTGGAGGCCGC
Source organism: Oostethus manadensis (assembly GCA_024372805.1). Classification (NCBI taxonomy): domain Eukaryota; kingdom Metazoa; phylum Chordata; class Actinopteri; order Syngnathiformes; family Syngnathidae; genus Oostethus; species Oostethus manadensis. Next base: position 1,679,221 of record QODF01000022.1, on the reverse strand, counting down.
CATCCGCTGCGTGTGCCATCAGCAGCCGGCATCGTGGTCCGTGAATCTCCCGTGGATCGAGTAGTCCCATAATAATTTTCACCATCTCCGCAACGGGCATCTCTCCATTCCATGCTGCCTATGGATACCAACCTCTGGCCTTCCCATCTCTCGAGTCGGAGTCGGCCTTGCCCTCAGTGTCCGCCCATCTACGACGTGCCCGCCTGGTGCAACACACGGGCAGCGCATTCTTGCACGTCGGAACGGAACCAGCGACTGGCGAATCGTAACCGCTCGGCGGCGCCCGAGTACAAGCCGGGGCAGAAGGTTTGGCTGTTGACCCGCGACCTTCTTCTCCACTGTTGCTCGAGAAAACTCCAACCGCGTTTTATTGGCCCATATCCCATCGAAAGGTTCTTCAGCCCATTGACGGTCCAACTGCGGCTCCCGGACTCCCTCAGGTTACACCCTACTTACCACGTCTCTCTCATCAAGTCAGTCGCCACAGTGACCTTTGCCCTCCCGAAGTGCCTCCTCCTCTTCCTAGGCTGATCGATGGGCACCCAGCGTTTATGGTCAAGGCCATCTTGGACTTGAGAAGAAGGCGCAGGGGTTACCAGTTCCTGGTCGACTGGGAGGGGTACGGGCCCGAGGACCGTTCGTGGGTACCGCGCGCTCTTATTTTAGATCCTGCCCTCCTCTTTGATTTGTACACCCGCTTTCCGGAGAAGCCGAGTAGGCCGCCAGGGGGCGTTTGTTAAGAGGGGGGGTACTGGTATGTTTACTTGCGTTGCCTTTTGTTTTTTCCTTGCCTTCTCCTGGGCGTGTGCTTTTGGTTGCTGGAGCTGCCACGGCAACTGGAGCCACGGCTCGGCCACGGGACGCACCTGCACGTAATCTGCGGACACCCTTTATAAGCAGAGGGTTCGCACCTGGGAGACGCTGGATTATTCTCTTCCACTCGGGAAGGATCACGTACAAACTTGCACGTTGCCTCTTTTCCAAATCTCCTGTTTGTTCCTGCAGTTCTGGACTCCAATCCAGCTTCACTCCAGCATCTCCCAGACGGTACGTCCCGTGACCCGGTCTACCAGGTTGGCTACCCCGAGGCTCGTGTATGTTCTACTGCCCATGGTGCTCACTCTCCAGTCCTGTGCGACAGCACCATCGCTTTCTTTTTTCTCTGTTGTCTACATTAAAGACAAATACACCGCCTCCAACCTGCCTGCTTCTGTTCACGTCCAAGGGTTCGCTCCTGCAAGACCCGTAACACCTACACTGGATCTTTAATATATAAAATGTATCAACATGCTGTCCACATTATTTATATCATCTTAAACGTTTGAACGGATTGCTCGAATAATACATATTCAAAATAAATCACATCATAGTGTGCATGCAAAAGACCTACATGGTTGATGTTGGTATAAAGTCAAGATTTTGATGGTTACTGTAGACATTTGAGTGTGAAAATGAATATAGCAATATGTTTTATATTGCGAAGTGCGCTGTAGCTATGTGCTCACAACCCGTGACACGCTAAACGTCGAGGTGGTGACTCCAGGTGAGGGAGGTCATGTGCAGCGGCAGTTGTGTGCACTCACAGCTCACAGGAACAATATGTGCTTTCACTTTTATGTTTGCAAATACACCGTGGTAAAGTTAGTTTGATGTTGGCTATTCGGCTCCGTATCTACAGCGGTCGTCCTCCCACACTATGCCCAGAATGCTCTCTCATGGTGCAGCGAGCTCGCATGGGAAGGCCCGTTTTTACTGCTAGCTGTTTTTCTATGGGCCATCAATAAATTACGATTTTAGTGAAGAAAAATTCAAATACCAGAAAAATCTCCCAACTACCATCAGGAAAAGTTTTTACATTTTTCCTTTTTTTTTGAGAAAATAAGGTTTGGAAAGTCTCCAGATTTAGCAAGAAAATCGCCAAGTTGGCAAAACTGGTACATGAGATGGGAAGCCATTAAGTGTTAGAGAATACAAGAAATAATCGTTCATAAAAATATCAGCACATCTATTCTGATTTAAAAAATTAACAGGAAAGACAGTCAAGAACAGGATAAATAGAATGGTTATTGATGACAATTCAGTGCAGAATTAAGCAGTATTGAGCAAAGAACAGATATGCAGATATATGAACTCTGATTTACTTTATCTTAAAGTTAGCTAATTTTTTAAAAAATGTTACACAAATCAGTTTATTGTTTAAATTAGCTCAAAGTATGTCTACACGTGTAGCCACACTTTGTTGAAGTTCATGATTCTAACTGGTAACATTACAATTGTAAAAAGTTTATGAGTTCTGTAAAGTTTTGCGACTCGCGGATATATTTTTTTACTGGAAGAGGAGAAAAAATGGCTCTTTTGATGGTATAGGTTGCCGACCCCTGTTGTAGACGTATGCGTATGTTGATACAAACGTCTCGCAGTAGACAGCAAGGCAACACAAATGCAACCATGTTTCTGTATTGGAGTTCATTGGTTTTAAAAGCTTCATTTTTCTGAGTGCAGAAAAGGTTTGGACAAAGTTGACAAATTATTATTCAAAAACTCAATCTAATGGAAGATAAAATAAACAAAGATAATAATACTCTCTGCCCCAGCCTTCTGGCCCCGCCCTCTGCCCCGGCCACAGGACAAGCAGTATCTTCTTGGCGAGCACTTGCCGCCAGCATGTGCACGCTCATTAGCATTGGCCCAGCTCCCTCACATTAGCCCAAATTAAAGTGTGAAATTGGAGCGGTTACCTTAAGTCAGGACATGGCCAGGGCAGCAAGAGGAGGCGTTGGTTGGTGCGGGTGTGGGGGGTCGGACAAGCCACGCTACCAACCTGGCTCGCTGCCACTGGTTCTACTTCTGTCTGGCTTCCCTAACTGACTTCTTCTAAGACTTCACGTCTTCATTTGTCTCAAGACATCTTTAGTAAAGAATGACCGCAACATTTTTATGTCCACACTAACACAGAAATTTTCAAAAACACAAATCTGCACCTCTCCGGTGAGATTTATGGAGGTTTTTATTTTTATTTTTTTTATTTTTAAAAAAGGCTTTATGGGCAACATTCCCTGTAAGCTGCACGCATGTGCAATCACGCACTGATCTTGTGTTCTCTGCGCACTGTGCACATGCTGCAGAACAAAATAAAGTCCAACCTGAACTGTGAATGAAATTAACACGTAAATTATTGTGTACCGCTTTGCAAACCCACTTTGTGAGTGGAAGGCAACAACAAGCGGTAACAACATAAAATACAATAAGGAACACTGTCCGGTTGATGAGATCTTATTGGTACGTGTTTACTTACACAGCCAATCAATTCATTTACAGCGCATTATGTACTAGATGCCGCTGTTTTGCAGCGCAAGCCCTCTGCACAATTACTAATGGTGAGAGATGAAAGCTAAATGCTGCTTACTAACCAGTATTATGGCTAAACGAACAGGCAGCGCAACGTCCACTCAACAAGCCAAAGTAAAAGAAGTGATTATTTTAAGGAGATCAAGAGGTGAAACTGGTTGAGAAGGGCTGCTCGATAAAAGATGTTGCAAAGCCAAAGCAGCAAACCGGTTTTCGGAGTGAAAAGTGTTGAGTGAATGCACTGTGTGGCGTAACTGTGGATGTTTTACTCCCATGCTTTTATTTTGATGCTCGAACGTACCGGGTACAGAAGTGTTGGGCCGTTTTGGTGTTGCTGAAAGGACCGTAAGGTCGGTTGAGAGTGGATTAAGAAGCTACACTGTAGAATCCTCCTTGCCAGCTGTGTGAAACCAGTCATCTACAAAATATGACAGAATGGAAGTACTTGATTGATTGTCTATTTAGAGTCACACAAAATACACAGAAGAGAACATAATAAAAATAAACATGGACAGGAAAAAATTTGGCTCGAAAAGGAGTGGGAAGAAGACACGCTTATTTACACCCACCCCTTATTTGTAAGACTAAAGCCAGTTATATTAACATAATATGCAGCATGTTATACAATATAATACATAAACAAGATATTACACCAACACACGTACATTATGCATTATTATTAACGCTTTATTACTCATTATTATACCATCATCATACAGTACATACATGGTCAAGTTGTTTCTCTATATGTTCAGATACTTTTAAAATTAGAGAGAGCATTGTTCACAAGGATACTATATTATTTTAACATTCCCTGAAATGAGCAATACAGGACCTCTTTACCTACAATAACACATGTCAGAGTATATTCATGCCAGATTATTGCCTGTGGTCATGTGTTTTGTTTGCAACAACATGAATCAGCTTACAGATATTTCACTTCCAAAGCTTTTTTTTTTTGGTGATGCAACACTCATGTAACACATTTAACATGCCACTGCTGTCCGAAGAAGTGGAAGTTGGAGAGGTTTTTTTTTTCTTTGAGCTGACTTTGATGAATTTTGAAAGTTTGGATGTCATTGCAACCTCTTTTTTAAGTCATAATGGTAACTACGAAAGGTACAGTTAAAATGTGTTTTTTGATTTGGTATTATGTCATCATTACTTTTGCATATAATTGTAGTGGACGTGTTGCTTGTCTAAAAGTGTCCTGCGATTGGCTGGCGATGCTAGTGAGGATAAGCAGCATAGAAAACAAATGTTTGTAATGGACACTGTTGGAGAGTGAAATAACTTTCTGGGAGACAAGTAGTCAAGTGAATCGATGCGAGGTGGGATTCAATGTTAATAAATTGAAAATTTTCGAACTTAGAGCATAGAAAACTTGAGTATGATTTTGTAAATACATTTTCTGACATAATTAAATCCTTGCAGACATGAAACAACACATTTACATTCCTATTACTCTTTGTTTACACCACATTGCGCAGGCTACGAGATCACGGCAGGGTGATCTCGTAGGTCTCACAGTAGTGTCTGGCAGCCATGTTTAGCAGAGAAGGCGGTCCCTGCAGGGTTTCAGCATCAGAAGGCCGGGATTATTTGGGCCACGGGGGTTGGTTGTCATGGCGATGACATGAGTGAGGACCGTTGGGGTGCAGCTAATGATGAATAATTATGCAAGATTTTTTTTGTGGAAAATATTGTAGTTCTCTGGCGCTGTGGCATCACACTGTGAAAATTGTGACCTCGCCACTGATTCGCTGAAAACAAGAAGTGACTTTGACGGATGGAGAACTAAATGATGCAGCACAGAGCACGGGGACAACAGCCCTCCCTCCTTTGGCGGGGTCACTGACATTTTGTAGGGTTTGCGCTGCAGGTCATAAGAAAACAATATCACACGTGCATCCTGTGCACCGATGTCAGTCCACTCATTGTAGCATGTACTACATTGTATTTTCTGTTATATTTTATTGAAAATAAAAAAAAGATATCATTTTTACGCTGTTTTTATTTTTAACATGGTAGAAAATAGATAGACTGAAGGTAAAAAGGTTATAAAATAATGAAGTAAATATCAATAAATTAAAAATACGGTGGAGAAAATTGTTGCTCTTGTTAAGCACAGAGGTCAGATCGGGTCAGAAGTCAGTTGTAGTTCCTCACCAGGGTTGCACACATCTCAAAAGGGACTTTGGTCAGAGGAACATCCCCAAAGCAGAATCTTTACACATTAATTTGCAACATACGAGATGAGGTTGCTGGGCCATATTCACCATTTCTCTGCCTCCCAACATGTCCAGTCCAGTCGATGCCAAAACAGGTCCATTTTTTTTTCATGTGAACTCACATTCTGAGTGAGTCTTTCAGGTGTTGATGGTCAAACGTTTGGTGTACACGTCTGTACATTTGTCTTCTTGAGCAGGGTGATCTTGGAGGCTCATTACCGCCAAGTATGTGACTTTTCTTGCTGACTGAGCTTCCAACTCCCTTGACATTATCAACCATCTCATCTCTTGTCATTCTGGTCCCTCACATTTCTCACAATCAACCTTACTGCACCAGGTGAACTTTTGTATGGCGCTCCAGAGCGAGGGTGAGGTTGTTAATACAATTATTTGTTGTTATTGTTACTTTATTAATACAGTAATTTCATAGTTCTTCCATTACTAAATGATTGCACCAGTAGCGGTCTCTTTCTTGTTGGTGATCTTGCAGTCCATTCCAGTCCTGTGCAGTTCTACAATCCTGAAGCAATCATTCTCTGCCCACTAATAGCTCTATCTACCTACTATTGCGCTTGTTAGGACAAAAGAACGGTGCCAAGAAGTGGGAAGTAAGAGTTATTTCGGTACCCTTCACAGTTGTTAATCTTAGAACAAACAAAGCAATTATAGTCTTAATGAAAATAAACTTTTGACCTCTTTTTAGTCCTTTTGTGTGTTTTGTCCTTGTAGTAAAATGAATTTGGGATGTTCATCAGATAATAAATGTGCTTAAGTTGGTCATAAATGAGGCGGCACATTAGTCTTTTAAAATTACATGATAAGGATCTTTTCTTCATGTTCTGCACTAATTAAGAAAATCTTTTTGACATTCACGCTGCACAGTATTCACCAAGATTGTGATTGTCTTCTTGTCAAGGAGGTTCCCCTATTGTTCCTCAAACTTCGCAACTGTACGTTGAATATTTGATTCCCCAGGGCTGGGGAGGTGTGGAGGAGAAACTGTATCATGCCATGAGGCCTCTTTTGTCCTGGGTGCCATCCGAGGTGATGGGCTGGGCGCGGGCGGCATAATGGCGGGTCGTTAACACGCTGACACAAAGATCGTCAGTGCGGTGGTCTTGGACTCAGCAGGAAAAACTTTTCAGGGCTCGACCACCAGCGACCACTGGGAGATCACGTCGAAGCATCAGGCCATGTTTGTGGACGTTGATCCTGTGCTCTGAAGACATCAAGACACAAAAGCTTCATGATGAGTGATCATAATGTGGAGACTTTATGTCTGACAGACCACCTTCTAGATTCCAACTGAGGAAAGGCATGATAGAGAAGGCTTTGACGGGCATTCATGGAGGACAAAGCTGAGAGGTTGAGAACAATATGTTCAGATAAATTGGTTTAGAAATATTTTTGCCATAGGAATAAATGGAAATATAAATAAGTTGTCGAAGGGCCATCATAAAAGTGTAATTAAGTGTGCAGAAAATGTTGGCAGTCACGTGTCATAAAAGTGTTAAAAGAAGTGAAGCAACGTTAATAGTGGGGGTGTCAAAATACACTCAGCTCACAAGACGAGAAGATGATGAGTTCATTTTAACATTACCTTTAGGGAAACTACAATGACAAAATCTAGGAGTGGACAAACAAACTTTTTTTATTTAACGGCGTCACAAAACAATACAGGTACATTTTAAAATATTTTATGACTTTACATGCATGACCTAAGCATGATATTTTTAACGATTGGACGTGACATCGCAACATCTACTTCTTCTTTTTTTTCTTTCGGCTTATCTTTGCTTATCTCATCAGGGGTCGCCACAGCGAATCGTTTTGTTTTGTTTGATTCGCATGTTTTGATTTGGCAAATTTTTATGTCGGATGCCCTTCCTGACACAACCCTCTATATGAGGGACATAATACGTATATACTCACCTACCATTTTTCATTCTGTGGTGAAGAGTACTGCTCCATTGTGAGTCAAGGGCAAAAAACAATTTCTTCCTAGAAACGTGAAAATTGAGTTTTTTTGTTCCTGTTTCACATGGGATGCCAAAGATACGGTGCCACTTTTTATTCTGGGGGGAGGGAAGCTGTTACTGAACTCCGATAAAACAAGCACCTACCGATTGACGTTGGGAACACCGATGTAGGTTGAATTGCAAGGTGTATAGTGTGCATAAAGCACTTAACGTGCGGCTCCTATCCTGTTCTCATTCATAGTAGTGACGCCATAGTTCACAGTCTGATTAGCTTCTGGCTGCCCTGTTCTTGTGAGACAGTTTTCCCTTTGTCATGTTTCCCCTTGTGGGAGTAATAAAGGCTTTGCTTGTTTTTCCAGATGGTATTTAGACAGTATTTCATCTATGAGCGTCACCAATAACAGCTCATCTTTTAATTGAGATCAGAACATCTTCCAAATGTTCCAGGCTAACATAGTGAGGATGCAGCAACCCCCACATCCCTTCAAACTGTGTGGGAATTAATTAGTGAGTCACAATACAATATTCTAGATAGTTTTGTCAAACCTGTTTCAGAATGATTACATTACAGTCCTGTTGACGATTTAGGTCTCTACTACTATTAATTACAGTCATATTTAGTGCGCAATATTTTTCTTTCACATTAATTTCATTTTTAATCTAACTTTAGTGTTTCTGTATGCAATTTTACTTTGTATAAAATCATTAGTCTCACTTTGGGCTCTAATTTTGTGGGTTGCGCAGCGTGGCGCAGGCTGCGATGGGTGTGGCGGCGCAGCAGGGGGAGGTGCCGACTGATTCAGCCTGGCAGAGTGACAATTTCGTGCCAAAAGCACCTTTACCCGGAGGTGCTCTTGCAGGCTCCAACCTGGTCTACTGTCGGCGCAAGGCAAAGCGCAGCCAGTCTAGTGGTAATTTGGCTGATAGGTGAACACGTCACCAAAACCCCACAGGCCGGTTTACACTATGTCAGGCACATTTGAATGCATTTAATAATCACAACAACCACTGTTTAAAGTAACTATCTGAATCAGCACATACAGTACATTTTGATCTGTATACTGTACACTGTCCTGGCTGCCTCTGTTGCGCCGTCCCCACCACCTCATCGGTCCCCGAATCGCCGTCCCCTCTTCCTCATCCTACTTTTCATCGGTGGCCATTGGATCTGATATGGATGTGGTTAATCTTAAATAAACGGTAAATCAAATGTACAGTATTGACATCATTGATTGTGTAACCGAGGCCACTTTTTCATCATCAGCCCGTGGAGGTCTGCTCGTGTGACTATACTATATTCGGCTACTGCGATGCGAGCTTGGACCTCCCGGACCAAAGCATCACAGAAAGTGATGCTTTGGTCCGGGAGGTTTGGCTGTCTTCCGCTGTCTTCATCCATACTCAACAAAACTTGCAATGCGCTTCGCTAGCGGCGCATCTAAAGGTGAGGAGCTCATTTGATTGGTGAAGATTGGACCCGGCTGTGTTAAACCTAGTCACACCTTCTCTCCTCCCTCTGCGCCATTTGCGCCGGTAGGAGGGACGAAGGCGTGATTATGCCAGGCTGCGCGTGACACAAAATTGCAAAATGCGCCTAAAACACGCCTATTGGCGAGGTGCCAGCGAAGGTGCACCTCTCCTGCAGCTGGTCTACAAAATTAGAGCCCTTTATGCATTGGGCTTCTTCTGTTTGAGTTGTTGGAGGCGGTAAACAATGGTTACTCACACCCTGGAGTGGTCATTGATTGGCTGTCATTGTGTTTGGGCTTGTTTAGCATCAGCAGATCATGGTGAGGAGCACTGAGTAGCTGAGAGGAGAGGTGATAATGGAAGTGCATGTGAGAGTTGTCAGTGTAGTGAATGGGAAATTTATATTCCAAAAATGCCTCAACGGCACCACTGATAAAGGTAAAATGATATGCCTTCCCAGTCAAAAGTGCAGCCAGAGACGTTAGCAATTTAGCAAGCCGTAGCAAAGCTCTTTGTCAAACTAAACTGGAGAACACCCTGCTTATGAGCAATTTTGAGATGATGAACTGCAGGCCTATAAACATAGTGGAAGACGGGGGGTTAATAGAGGTGTGGTCCAGTGATTCATCATACTGCATATAGCCACCTTGCAGGACCACAGTGAAGACTGAAATCCTCAAGATGTACAATGTTGAAAACAAAAACAAACTTGAGATTTTGGTGGAGGATTCGCCCTCTTAATTGCTGGTAATGAACAATGCTATTTTTAATGTGCTATTGTATAGCACTGTGATTGGTGGATCTGTTTTAGTCAGCTGATATTGTCTGAAGCAGGGGAAAATGTTTAGTGTACAATACTTTTATATACTTGTAAATACTTATTGCTCCAGAAAGCATTTTTATGTTATACGCAACATCATTTTGTGGCAAAACCTGCCTGTCAGAGCCTGATTCCGTCAGATCTCATAAACTAAGCAGGGCAGGGCCTGGTCAGTACTTGGATGGGAGACCTCAGAGGAACACCAGGTGCCACAGTGGGAGGAAATAAACTTTCCTTGTGCCCTTAGGCAAGGCACTTCACCCACATTGCCTAGTATGAAAGTGGTGTGTGTGTGAGTGTCGTTGGTGGTCGGAGGGTTTGATGGCGCACACTGGCAGCCTCGCTTCCGTCAGTCTGCCCCAGGGCAGCTGTGGCTACATAGTAGCTTACCATCACCAAGTGTGGAGTGAATGAATGATGACCTCAGTGTAAGCGTTTTGAGAGTCTTTGTTAAGTGCATAACAAGTGAAAGACATTATTATTATTCTTATTAGCAAAATTTTAAGACCAGTTTCAAAATTGCAAGAATTTACTTTTTGCACTGTTGGATTTCAAGAAAGTTCAAAATACAAAGAAATGAGAGCGAAATAAAAAAAAAATTAGTGAGCAATTTGTTGCAAACAACCATTAAAGGAATAGGCTGTATAGACTGGATCATCTGTATAGACCATAGCTAAAAAATACACCAAACTCCCCTTAATAGAAACAAAATATTTTAAAAAAGGCTGCTTTGTAACCCATCAATTGTTCGCAGTTGGATTTAGATCAGGGGAACACATGGGATGGTCCAAAAGAAAACGCAGCCATTACCACACAGATGACAACAACATCTCCTCGTAGTCATTTGTCATTTGATGCTCCTGCACAACCTAAAGTTCCGTTGTTCCACTGAAGGAAAAAGCACCCCATGATGATGCATCTCATCACTGTGCCATGTGGAAAACATCTCAGGTGGGCTCTCCATGTCAGGCAGTAATGTTGGAAGCCATCAGGACCGTCAAGGTCCCATTTTTTCCCATTAGAGAATAAAACTTTCTTCCACCTTTCAATATCCAATGTTTAGTGCTCTTGTGCAAATTCCAAACTACAGGCAATTTTGTGGTGTTGAAGGTGATGCGGTCTTTGTAGACGTTTTTTGTTCTTAAAACCCTTCTCATGCAGATATTGTCTGATGGTTATTGGACTGCACTCCATACCAGTAACCTTCATTTGGGTCAAGGGTCAGGTCCTCCGGCTCAGGGTTGATGACATTTTTAAAAAATCTACCACGTGACTTTTTTGTTCCATAACTCCCAGGATCTTTTAATAAGGTAGAAATGCTTGTCTTAATGCATACAACCTTAGCAGGAATGGTGGTTGTGAGAGGCCTAGCTTATGCACCTCAACAATATGATTGCGTTCAAAGAGAGGGAGCTTTTTACCTTTACCTTCCAGAGTTAATGACAATGTCAATACCGGACAGAAAATTACACTCGATACATATTTTTGACTGTAAACGGCCGCGGTCTTAAACTTTTGTTCAGATGTTGAACAGCCTGTTTCACATTTAGGGTTGTTTACAATAAATTGCTTACTCCAATGTTTTCCCCTTTTCCCCTCATTTCTTCTTTTTGCATTATGAAGCTCTACGTATGATCCAGCAGTGCAAAATCTAAATTCTTGCCAATTTTCAAATGGTTTTAAAATTTTGATCAGTATAAATCAATATTTTCAAATGCCAAAACAATTTAATTAATTTAAAAGAAAGTACCTTAAAGTGAGGGCTTTTCTCAGCAATATTTATGTGAGACCCTGAAAGAAAATTATATCCGTTCATTTGAGATCATAATCAGTTGATCTCAATTTTTTTATCTCTTAACAGCACTAGTTGTAGTCTCATTAGGTTTTGTCATTTTCTCAGTTACAATATGTTCTCATCTTGCTTGAAACAGGGTTGTCTACATTTTTTCCACTGAAATATTGAAGCATTCGTGGCCATTTTGATGTTTAAAACTGGAAAAAAATAAAGAGGCTAAAACCAACCATTGTGATTATGCCAAGACGTTATACATATTTAAGGAAAAAAACAACCCCCATTTCAGGTTTGTGTTTTTGGTTTTTTGTGTTTAATTTTTGCTGTTTATTTTATTTTATTTTTTGATTCATTGTATTTTTTAGAATAAGCCCCAGGCCAATAAAAAAACAAGCTTCTTGCCGTCGTAGCCGTCTTCCTTTACGGAAAAAATTATGTTCATTGTCCATTTCATTTGTCTTTTTTTTATTAATTTGCATCGTTTTCTACATGTAAAGCTGTAATTGTTTTATGAAATGTATTTTATGTTCATATTTTGGGAGTGTCTGGAATGGATTAATTGGATTTACATTCTTTCTGATGAGAAAATGTCTTCAGATTTCATATGCTTCAGTTTTTTGTCGCACCTTTTGGTACACATTAATAACAACAACAAACAAAAACTGAGGTATCAATGTACCTTCCTCACGTTCATGCAAATATTTTACTACCTACATCTTTTCATGGGACAAGAATTTCACATCTCTGTGTAGACTAGAACAACTTGAGAGAAGGAGCTCATCAGTTAAATCACCTGCTGAAGAAGCTGGTTGTGGAGACAACCTGCAATTTGAGTTTGACACACGTGGCCTGGAATATCTTTATGTAGAGCAACAATACTTTTTCACGTCCCCAGAGAGTGCTTTGCCGTGAGGTGCCATGTAGAACTTCCAATGACCAGTATGAGACCTTTTGAGAACGATAACAAATGTAACACACCTGTTGCCTATTCACACCTCAGAACCTGTAACACTAACACATCACTTGACAAACAGGAGGGCAAAATGGCTAATTGGGCACGATTTGGACTTAACTTAAATGTGTAATCACTTTTGTTGTACATTAATGGTTGTGTGTTGAATTATTGTCAGTCAATTTACACTTTAAATTAGATATTTGCTGTGCAAATACAGGCTGTACACTGACTACCTTCTATTATATTGAAGTGTCATTTCTTTAGTGTTGCCTCACTAAAGATGTCGTCAAATAATTGCAGAATTGTGTGGGCTATTTACTTTTGTGAGGTCCTGTAAGTTTGCAAAACTTCTGTTACGTTATTGATGGTTTGCTATAGTTATGGTGCTACAGTGAGGTTGTGTTTTTGTATGTTCTCTTGGGAAATTGAATGTTGGCTCTCAAAGTTCCCTCCTCCTCGTCCTTTTCTTGCTGTTCAGAGCTGTGAGGGGCTGTGTGGGGGTCGACTATTAGCAAGTGGCTTTAATACACACATGCACAATTGCACACACACATTCTCAAGCGCACACACACTTATACACAGCAGTGTCTTGAGTGGCTGCCACCTCCAGCTGTCACAAAGGGGCACAAAAGGAGGTGTGGGGGTGTCTCTGGTTTGGTTTTGGGCTTGGTTAGGAGTTGGGGGTGGGCGGGGGGTAGTTGAATAGAAAGATAAACTGAAGAGGGCCCACCCCCATACAGACACACACACACACACACACACGCACGCACACACTCTTCAGGAAGGAGCTTGTCATCTGCATCAGGCAGCATCGTCTTTCATTGTTCTCCACAAGCCCAACAGCGCACACACACTATGCATTTTAACTAACAGCAAAGAGTAACAGCCTATTTCACTCTTCCACCTGTTTCTTGTGTTTCTAACACACACACACACCTTCTACAATATAAGCAGCTAGGCAGATGTTTGTCTGTTGTTGCTCTCAATGAAGACAAACATGTTAGTGCCATTTGTTGATCTGTGTATGTGTGTGTGCGTGTGTGTGTGTGTGTGTGTGGTAATGATAACGGCTTAATTTTAATTTTGAACATGCATACAAGTTACATTGTAATATATCACATAGTACAATTTGTAGTTACACATGTCCAAAAAGGAGTATAGCTTATTTAATCACACCCCTGTGGCCGTTTTACATCAATAGCAGTACATTTATTCATTTCCTGTACTCTTTGCTGTTCGAAAATGCATGGAAAAAGGATAAGGTACTATAACAATATGATAAAATAGTTGTGAAAGTAAGGTTCTTGTCACTGTTAATAATTCAACAGTCGTACTAAATATTATTAAATATAAATATCATTCATAAATATAAAATAATACAAATAATAACTGATGAAAGAGTTCATTGTTGCAACATAGAAACATAGTAATATAATATTACTATAATAATATAATAATAGGTGAGTACAGACAATGTACTCACTAAAGAATGAAGAGTTAGTAATAAATGTATTAATGAAGACATAACACTGGATGTACATAGTGATTCAGGACTCTTTCTCATCAGGACTCTTCTTTGTAAACATCAACTGCTTGTACTGTGTCTTCAAACCACTCATTTTAGAGCATTGTTTAAGTTCCTCACTCAGTCCATTCCATAGTTTGTTTCCACAATGCTGAAGGATTTTAGCCTTGTTCTCACGTATGAACGTTTTAAGTTACATTTTCCCCATAACTTTCCTCTCTTGTTGAAACTTGAGATTTTTGGGTAGCCGGCTATTGTTTGCTTTATGCGTAATTTTAGCTGAAATTTACAAGGTAAGTAAATTTTAAATAATTGTGATTTTAGAAATAAAGGATTTGTATGTTCTCTGTAGGTGGCATTATGGATTCTCCTAATTTCCTAATTGATCTTTTTTGCAGTATAATTAGCGAGTGAAGGTACTTTATAGTTTTTCCCCCATATCTTCATGCAATAGCTTGGCTATGGTAACACTAGAGAGCAATAGAGAGTATGTGTATGCGTGTCTCCTGGAATAATACATGTGTTATATATGAATAAATTGGTCAGAAGTGAAAAAAATATTCATGCAACCATTTTTATAAGGGGAAGTATGGTTGTCTCGTTTACATGGCAACAAGAACGATAGGGTATTGGACCACAGTGTCTGAGGTCCACAAATGTCCGCCCAAATGTAGGGGCAGCTACAGGAAGTGTAAGGTTAAGAAAATGTGGTGTCTTTGCAGCTAGAACCGCTTCCACTGTTTTGGGAAGATTTGGAGCATGATCCTTTGTGAGGTCAGAGGTTCTCAGGCTTCTTCCACACCAAACTCCTCCAAGCACGTCTTTATGGATCAGGTTTCCACCCGGGACAGAAAAATGTCGTCTGCAATTTGGTCCCACAGTGTCGGAAGCAATCCATTGTCCAAAATATCTTTCTCAGATGTAGAATGAAGATTCAGAGACAACTAAGAAACCTATAGGCCAAGCTGTCATTCATTCATGTGATGCTTTTGCCCATGTTTGTACATACAATGTATACTGTGTATACATTGTATACTGTGTACAACATAGTATACAATATAGTATATAGTATAATATAGGTTATACCAACACTTTTGCGCTTTGGGATGACGATGAAAGATTCCCTCTTTCTTTCCTTCTCACCTTTTCTCTCCTCCTCTTCTTCCTGTCGACAACATGTGGAGCCGTCGCCATGGCAACGGGGGGAGGTGACATATGCGGTGGACAGGCAGGGATTGGAGGGCAAAAGGAAGGGGGGCATATAAGGAGGAGGACCCCCCCCACTCCACTTTGTAGTGTCTCTTTCTAAATAAAAGCATCTCATTCTTCTTGCGTCCAAGTGGAGGACTGACACCGTCTCCGCATCCTCATTTCCCTGTGCACATGTTGAATGACTGGAGGGAAAGAGAGAATCCCCCCGTGCATTTTCTTTTCCGCCTCTCGCCGAAATGGATGTGCCTTCAGAAGGAGGATGAGGAGGTGAGAGAAAGATGACTCCCTCGCACCTCTTCTGGCGCCAACGCTGTGATGCCGACTCATATCCAACGCTGCCGCAGTGTAATGGGAACCAGTGGTAGGACTTGAATGTTACTTTATAGATGTCCCAATGGAAGCTGTTTGAAGTTATCGCATGTTTATTACACCAGCCAATGTTGAAATAGTCCCAAAGACGTAAAAGTTTGCAGCTCAAAATGCTAAAACGTGATCAATGTGTCATGCTACTGAAACAAGGTAGGAACTGATAGTAAATTTGGTGTTTTTTACTGCTGAAACCCAGAAAAGGATTTTGAAGAATTGTGTTATTCGCTGCTGAAGCTGCGATATTATTTGCTACTGAAACATGATAGAAAGTGATAGTGAATGTAGAGTTATTTGCTGCTGAAGCGTGCTAGAAATGTATGGTGGTATTATTTACTGCTGGAACATAACAGATACTAATAATTGTTTGCTTCCGAAACGTGAAGTTTGCTGCTGCAGTATGAAAGAAATTGAGAGAAATATGATTGACAATTTGGTGTAGTTTGCTCCTGAAACACGCTAGAAATGTTAGAAATGTGGTGTTTTGTGCTGAAACTTGATTGCAGTGCTGACTTGTTGTCACTTGCTGCTGAGTTACAGTGGAAGTTTTAGGATGCTGCCTGCTGAAACATGGTAGCAATTAAAAAAAAATATTGATTGTGCTGTTAAAACTTGACACAAATTCGCATGGCAGCAGCAAACAACATTTAACTTATAATTTGATGATACCTTGATAAGTTGATTTGGACTTTTATAGTTATGTTCATGCATTTACTTCATCGTGCGTTCAACGAGTACACAGCATTAGTGACACGGTGGTGAAGTGGATTGTAATTGGGGGGACGGCTCATGAGGGCCTTTACTAAAATCTCGCCTTGGGACTTTTAGTCAGCGGCCACATTTGTGTGCTGGTGGATTTTTATTGTAGGCTAGTTTTCGTTTTTTTTTCTGTCTAGAATCCTTTGCAATAGAAAACAATGGCCACCCACCGCCATTCACCCATTGACCTTTTTCACCCGAGCTGAATAAGCTAAAGCCGAGCAAATCCATCTGCCACTTTCACACACACTTATGTGCAACCTGTCTCACACACACACACGCACACACACTACTTTTAACCACATACCTGATAAATCATATTGAAATTGTATTTACAGTAATCATCCTTTCTAGTATGAAATGTCTTTCAGTGGCACAATGAAGTCCTTTTAATACAAAAACCCCGCTGTGTGCGTGTGCAATATTTCACTTAATGGCTCAGTGAGGAAGGCGTAGCACAGCTACTTTGTAGAATCAAGCTTGTCTCGGTGTGACGGAAATGTGTGAGTAGGATGGCGTTGGCGGTAGCAGATGGACAATAGACGCGTTGCTTGTCGGCTTTTCAAGCTTTTCGTTCTCCAGTCCCGCTGGATCAGAACCTCGCATTTTAGACCCTAAACCCTAGACAGATAATCCAATGGGCCTTGTAGTGTTTCATACAATTTACATTTATTAAATATCCATCCATCCATTTTCTTTACCGCTATAATGTTTAATTATTTGAAGCTCCTCTTCTTCAACACTAATTTTGCCTTTTCATTTTTTTTTGCAAAATGTTCATAAAGGAGCCACGCTTTCTTCGTGGACCAAGCGGGTGAAACACGTCCGAGATGTTCAAATTCGACAGAGTGAGCGTGTAGACGTGGCCACGCCCCCTTGAACAGACCACACCCCCTTGTTTGAGCACATTTGATTGACAGACATTGCAAACGATTGCAGCAGCTGCAATGCAGGCACTTGTTTTTTTTGTTTTACATTTCTTATTCAAGAATATAAATTCAACCCCTCTCTGCCACTCCCTACCATGCGCACGTGCGTGTGCACACACACACACGCACGCTCACATTAACATTCTGTCTCGGGCCCCCCTTCTCATACTACAACTAACACTACTGATGAAACTGCTGGCTGTTTGAGTCAGTATACAAACATGGCGTGATAAAAGAGCAAGGGTGAGATGGAGTCGGACAACCCGCCACCCCCACCACCACACCCACCTGCCTCTGTGTTCCTCCATCTTTTCTAGAGAGCACGATGACTTATGGGAGTGGAACCGTTACTCCATGGAAGTTAATGTGATAAAACCAAGAGATGAGTCGGGATGACAAATGAACTTATTGGTTCTTATAGTGGGCTCCAAGGGGCACTGGGTGAGGTATGGGGCAGACTGGTGATAAATGATGGCAGTGAAATCGGCAGTAACGTTTGACTAATGACCCCGCCCACTACACGCTTAGCTTTCACGCAAGTGAAGAGAAAAAGACATCAAGTGTGTGTTTGTATGTCTGTGTGTGTGTGGCATTAACACACCGTGTGTCATTGTGACACAATTTCACATTAAAGTTGACCAAAAGTTAAAGTTACCACAATAAAAAGTTTTAAAGCCCCCCCCACCACCACCACACACCAATATAGTGCACAACTGGCGTCCCCCCGGTGGGTCATTCATTTGTCAGGTTCTGAATACAGTGAATTAAAATCATGGGGGGGTCATTTAGTGGTGATAGTGCAGGCAGTGTGTGTTGGGGGGGGTCCATGCCCGAGCCCCCACCAGAATTCCAAAGCAATTCGCACACAGGCTTAAACCCTCCTGGGGTTTGACAGGCAGCCAGCGGGAACCGGCAGGGCTGGCGTTTGCTTTCAAAGCTGCCGTTTTTATTAGTGCTCTACGCCCATAATCTCGGTGACCTCCACCACTGAGTGACACCCCAACCAGACCTTCCCATTTTCGCCAGCAGGCAAACCATCTTTCCATAAGCTTGAGAACCAGCTGAGATTTGGTTCGAGAAGAAATATGATGCGACTAGCTGTGAATCATTGACAGTATGCGACAGGAAGTGTGCACTTATCCATGCACTGAGCAACATTCATACACGTTACTTGATTGTTTCTGTTCAGCTGAGGAGCATAATATCCCCATCAAAACTGTAATTCTTTTGAATCTAGCAGAAGAATGGCCCCGTGTCTATCTGACCCCCGTCATGTGACGCATGGAGTCTATGATTAACTGCATAAATGTCATGTATTGTGAGAAAAGATGTGACAGTCACTCAAAAAATCCCGGTGATTTCTTTGGGGATCATTATTTTTCAGGGGGAGTGGGAGGTCTTCTCATCGATGCTGCAATTTGTAGCTCTTGGAGGCGGCCGTCATTACGCAGCATGTAATTATGTTGCCTATTGTTAGCAAGCGCACATCAGGTAAAATGGCGTCAGGCTCATTATGTCGCTCAATGAGACCCGCTTGCCGCCCCCTCTTGCGCTACCTCCACGCTCTCGAGGACGACACTTCCTCCCGCCTTACGTCCATTGTGTCGGTTTGAAAAGAAATCTTTCATCTGCGCTTATTTGCCCAAGGCATCCCGTCTCCCGACTCCCATGATGCTTTGCTGGGCGGGAATCGATGCGTTCTGTGCCCAGATGGCGGAACAAATGCGCATGATTAAACTTGTCAGTGTGGAGAGCGTGTTTGTCTCTGCAACACAACGCTTTGCTCTGTTGTGGCGTCAAACCAGCACCAGAACCAGAATCGCACTGACTGCTGGTGTTACAGTCAGACATTTGGCACTTTAATCCAGGAGAATCCAAAGATGAGCGGTTCTGATCCAAACTCTTCTCCTCCGAGGATTTCATCACATCTGCTATCCGTTTTGGTTTCAGCTAAAAAAATTTAAATTTATACCTTTTTGTGAGCCTACTCATGACCAAAGTGAGGTCAAGCGGTATAGAAAATGGATTTTAATGATTATTCAAATTGTTATCCATTTTATTATTATCAATGGCCTAGTGTAGCAGTGTCCAAATTTATTTTTCGGCAGTTTAATGAAAGAAAAATTCGAAAGTTCATGCTGGTAACACAAATCTGACATCCAGGCTGCTTTTTCTTGAAATTTAAGTAAGATCTTAGCATACTGGATTGGTTTTAGTCTACACAAAATGGCAGAAAAAGTTGTCAAATTCCTCCTGGGATTTTTGCATAGGCTTGGACACTCCTGACCTAGTAAATCTGGTGGTACTTATTATTATTACTATTATTTTAAAAAATCTTAAGACAAAAAAAGACAAAAACTCAGAACCACTCAGTCAACAGCTGTCAGAATTACACTGAGGCATTATTATTAAAATATATATTTATTTGCCACTTTTGAAGCACTTTTTAAAATCGTTGTTGGCTTTTAATGATCAGGGTACTCAATTTTGCGGAACGATACCATTCAGGACAAACGGACTAATTTGTTGCGTTCAGTATTAACAACTCAGGCTTATGTT
Organism: Oostethus manadensis; assembly: GCA_024372805.1. Classification (NCBI taxonomy): domain Eukaryota; kingdom Metazoa; phylum Chordata; class Actinopteri; order Syngnathiformes; family Syngnathidae; genus Oostethus; species Oostethus manadensis. The sequence continues at coordinate 1,659,276 of QODF01000022.1, read as the reverse complement.
AACCGAGGTTCTATTATTCATTTATATGTTATATTTGGTGGCCTAGGCAAGTGTTTGGGATGGATATTGTCCTGGATTGTCTACTAACAACCACTGTGTTGTTCTTCTCGTGTGTGTACCACAGGAGAACCACATCAACCAGATTCCTACCAAATACAGCCAGGCTGAGTCCACTAAGTTCCTCATCCTCACCGTGGTGTCCATCCTGTGCATCGTGGGTGTACTGCTGGCCTCCACCGTGGTCTACTGTCTCCGCCATCGCTCACACCACAAGCTAAAGGAGAAGCTCACCAACCTAGGTGCCGATACCAGCAACGATGCTACTGCCACCTACCAGGTAGGAGCTCGCTGCAACACCTTGTCTTTGACGTCAACTCGCAACATTTTTAACAATTTTTTAATCAACATACATTTTTATCATTTTTCATACATTTTTGTCATACATTAAATATTTTTGGAACCCTTTTTTGAGGTACCAAACGCAGAGATAAGGTACCTGAAGGGACAGAGCTAGGCAAAGTGCTGTGTGTTGTCCGGTGGACAGACACTGCAATTCATTCATTGAATTATCTGCGTCCCGTCCACACAAAAGGCACAATTTAGACCATGTACACTTCCAAACTTTCAAGTGTACTGGAGCTTGGTGGAAAGATGAATTAACGGTGTATTCCAGGATTTAGGCTGGTGCAGGTTGTTGTGGTTTTGTGTTTCGGACCAGCGGGCCTTTTGCTCCCTCCCTGCCTGCTGCAATTATCCTTTAGCTGGGATAACGTGAGAGTGTGAAATTTAATTTGCAGAATCCAATATTAAGTGGCGATTTGAGCAGGGAATTGGATTGAGATTTGTCTCGTCCCCCCATGACCTTTTCCCTCTGCCATGTTTTTAAATGAGAGCGTCCCCGTGAGCATTGATTCTTCAAATGAGCACGGCTCCACTGCTAAGTGCTGGCTTTGATTGTGCTCCTCATCCCCGCAAGTCGTCAAGAGACCGCTAAAATTTCAGCTGGACTATAATGCAAATAAAAAACACCTCAACTATTTGCTTAGTTGAAGTATTTGAGTGGATTTTTTTTGTGCTTGTGAGATTCGCTCAGACTGCCAAAGATCTTTGAGTGACATCTCACTCTTTTTGACAGGCGCCGCCACACACTCGCTGCCCCTCCCCCATATTAGCGCTTTGTCTTTGTCACCTGCTGTGTGTGCGTGTGTGTGTATGTGTGTACATCCTGTTTAAGTACACAGCAAGTGTCTCACAGCACACACGCACTTACACACAAATACTCAGACATACACACGGCACACACTCGCATGAAAACAGTTATGTGGATAAAAAAATCCGTTTATGCCACTTTGCCGCCAGCTTGGTGTCAGCCCCTCCCCCCCCAGTGTGGTGGTCTCCTTGCTCCTCAGCTCCCAAGCTTGTCAATCAAACCTTTTGCAAACAAACGGCCACATGGGATTGGTCATCGGTGAGAGAGAAGATTTTGATTGACGGCCGGTGATGACGCTCATCAGTCAATCACTCGGCCGTGTCGTCTGCTTGAAATTTATCTTTTTACATCTTTATGCTTGCAACTTTACACCTCAGTGACTTCATAATTAGTGCTGTCAATAAATTAAAATATTTAATCATGATTAACAAACAATGAATAAATGAATCATTAATAAAAAAATGTCCATAGTAAACTAATATTTAATTTCAATTAATCACAGCTAAAGTCTCTTTGTGGTAAACGATTTAATACACATTTAGATACACGGGTAAAGATTCAAAAACTATATATTTTTAAAACAATGACACTGTGTACAAATAATACAATTCGATTCAATTCAATGATTACATTTGTTTAGATAACTTTAATTTTGCTTTATATAACCTTACATTATAAAATAAAGAAGCTCATTGTATTAAAGTGGCATTTTTACACTATTTTCAAATGTGTAAACGTGCACATCATATCCTAAAGTGTACTGTTATGCAATGATTAAACACAAACACACAAATTAAAAATAAAATAATTCTTAAATAACTACATCATTTTTTTGTAAAGGGGTATCAATTTGGAAATATGGGACATTATTTTCTTTTTAAAAAGTATATAGTTTGAAATCCCACAATTTTGCATGATTAATGCGAGTGGCGACCTGTCCCACTATGTTTGATGGACCTTGAAGGAACCATCTAACTTTGCAATGCATCACAATGCACAGATAGACAACTATTCTGTATTTTTCTCTCTATTTGTATTTTATCCTCATATTTGTTCCTAAATGCTGATACTATGTGGGAATGCATAAAGGTAAGAATTGATGGCGTATTGAGTGTTGTATTCATCTAGGGGATCCTTATTGGATCTGCTTTAAATTTGATGTTGTTCCTGTCATAGTTGTACACAATACATAAAAAGCTAGAAAAGTACTCGGAGAGCGCAAATCTCCTCCAAGCACCAAAGATCTCCCAATATGTGATTCATACCAAAATAATAGTCTTGCTCTTTTTTGGATCAGGTTTTGTAGAACCTGTTTTAAAATTGTCCTGTCTTTTTTTCTAAGTGCTCTGCCCATTTTTTGTGGAGTTATATTCACAAATACTGAAAATGGTCCTATCTTGCAATGATAAAAAGTCATTTAAACAATTCATGCATCCAGACACTGATCCGGATCACCTCTAAAGTTGAGTCAGTTCTTCCATATCCCATATCCAACAATTGCTGAAAATGTCATCCAAATCTATTCACAACTTTTCAAGTTATTTTGAATACAAACAGACAAAGAGGTAAACTGGTAAATGCCAGCAAAAACATAAACTCCCGCACTTGCACTTGGCGGAGGTAATCAGATAAATTAGATCACTATAATGTACGGATGTTTTATTGATGTGTTGAAAATCCTTTCTGGTTCTAGCTAGCACGATGCTAATTCTAGCCCTTCTCCTGCTATTTCGATTTATTGACACAACCCCCCAAATAGCTGTCCTTGGCTTTGCCTGCCTGTAACTAACATCTCCTAACAAAAATTTTAGCTAGCAGGTAAAAATAAGCTGAGAGAAAAACACCGGTTAGTTGGTATGCCAAGGTACCACTGTATAAATGATGATAAGACAACATACCTGCATGGCTCCAATAACTTCTCTCTTCTCCCACAGACACAGCGACATCTGCCTGGGCTTTGAAGCTAAACTTACTATTTAAAATACCCTTTTTTTGGTCCATTCCTGGTCAGTATTTGTTCCCTATGCTGGCTCCAAATCTCTACATTTCCTCCAACTATGGTGTGGGCTGACGGACAAACGTGACATGTTAATAATACGTTAATAATAATAAACACATTAATAATAGTGCCTTTAAAAGCAACTTCAGCCCTACTTTTAATATATGTAATTTATTTAACACTATCTCATTTTCTTCATCTTTACATGTCGTTGATCTTTACTTGGTGTTTCCACGTTAGTGGGTGGCGTTGCTAATTAGGGTGACGCTGACCCACCCACTTACGGCGGGGTTGATGTCCACTTTTAGAGCTACGGGGTGTTTTTTGGCAGGTTACTCCTGGCATGTGGGGTAGTTAGAGGAGCTTTGGAAGTTTTCTTCGTTGGTGAAAGGAGGTCACGAGGGCACACGCTAGTCCCCGCTCAGCATGTTGTCATGGCAGCAGTAGATATTATTTGGGTCAATAGACTGTGTTTTTGTTCTCGTCTCTAAATGGCTGATAGAAATGTCACTCAGACGTGAGTAGTGATAGTGGTAAATAAATCGGAAGCTAGCTAAAATTATTATTTCTGAAAAAAATGGCAATATAAAAACATTTAAAAAGATCGCCGCGGAAAAATTCTAGAAACTATTAAAAAAAATATTAATACAGTATATAATTTATAATATAACATAATATATACACTGCTCAAAAAATTAGAGAAAGACATTTTAATCAGAGTATAGTAACCAATCAGTCAAACTTCTGGGATATTGATCTGGTCAGTTAAGTAGCAGAGGGGGTTGTTAATCAGTTTCAGCTGCTTTGTTGTTAATGAAATCAACAACAGGTGCATCAGAGGGGCAACAATGAGACAGACCCCAAAACAGGAATGGTGTTCAAGGTTGAGGCCACTGACTCCTTATCTCTTTTTACTGATTTTTTACTGACTGACTTTCTACTGCTGTAGTTTTTCATTTAGCTTGGATCAACATCTCTTTTGATAGCATGGTGCTGTACCTGGATGCTACAGACATTGCACAAGTAGTCCATGGCACATCAATACGTACCGTTGCAAGAAGTTTTGCGGTGTCTCAAGAGCATGGAGGAGATTTCAGGAAACAGGTAGTTACTCCAGGAGAGCTGGACAGGGCCGAAGAAAGTCCTTAAACCCTCAGCAGGATCAGTATCTGCTCCTTTGTGAAAGAAGCAATCAGGTGCAATCAGAAACAGGCTTCATGAGGGTGGTGCCCTGTGCTCTTCACCGATGAGAGCAAGTTCAACCTGAGCACATGCGACAGACGTGAAAGGGTCTGGAGATGCCGTGGAGAACGTTATGCTGCCTGCAACATCATTCAGCATGACCGGTTTGGTGGTGGGTCAGTGATGGTCTGGGAAGGCAAATCCCTGTAAGGACGCAGAGACCTCTACAAGTTACATAATGGCACCCTGACTGCTATTAGGTATCGGGATAAAATCCTTGGACCCATTGTCAGAACCTATGCTGGTGCAGTGTGACCTGGGTTCCTCCTTGTCCACGACAATGCCCGACCTCATGTGCCTGGCCCCCACGTTCACCTGACCTAAACCCAATAGAACACCTCTGGGACATTATGTTTAGGTCCTTCCGGCACCGCCAGGTTGGTCCTCAGACTGTCCAAGAGCTCAGTGATGCCCTGGTCCAGATCTGGGAGGAGACCCCCCAGGACACCATCCGTCGTCTCATTAGGAGGATGCCCCGACGTTGTCATGCATGCCCACAAGCACGTGGGGGCCACACAAACTACTGAGAATCATTTTGAGTTGCTACAATGACATTTTGGCAAATGGACCAGTCTGCTGCATCATTTTTTTACTTTCATTTTTGGGGTGTCTTTGATTTCCCCCCTCTATAGAGTGATCATTTTCAGTTCTATCAAATTATGTGGCATCATTTAGTTACTAATACATCAGCTACTTATTATCAGGAAAGATATTCTAGATCTATTCTAGATCATTTTCCCCCCTGTTTAGATCTGTTGTGTTTTCAAAGTGTTCCTCAAATATTTTTTGCAGTGAATAGTAAAGTAGTGATTATTATTATTCAAATATATGTTTAGCTATAATTGATTACAATATTATTAATATAATAATAATAGCAATAATAAATAGAGTCTCCATGAGATTAGATTCAAAATGCCAACAAGATGCCGGAAAAATGACAAAAGTAGCAAACAAAACCTATCCATAACAAAAAAAACCAATGTATACACTAGAAGCAAGAATGATCATGGAAGCTATTAGAAAGCAAAAAGAAAACATGGAAGCAGTGACACAGAATAGAAAACTCAGGTCAGCATGGGGAACCCACCATGAATAATCTGGTGTCTTCTTGGTGTGAACGCTGGGTTTATCTGTGCTGTTAATGCAGATTGCATTTGCCTGCTTCATTACTCGGCTCCAGTGACCAGACCAAGTCACCTGAAAACCAAACAGTAAACAGGAACTGACCAAATTAAGATTCTGTTGTGATGCAGAACACGACCGTTATTAGTCTTTATCTTACATTCCATGCTAAGCAAACCCCTTCACCTGTCCCGCAGGACTTGTGTCGACAGCGCATGGCAGTCAAACCTCCGGTTGAGCGCTCTGAGCCCGCCTCCTCTAGAATCAACAGTGTGTCGTCTCAGTTCAGCGATGGTGGTGCGGCAGTCAGCCCGTCGGCCAGAAGCAGCCTGTCATCCTGGAGCGAAGAACCCGCCCAGCCCAACATGGACATCTCCACGGGTCACATGATTCTGGTGAGGAACCGTTGGTAAACTGTTTTAAACCATCCATACAGTATGTGGAGGCTCAATTTAGGGCTTGAGGAACTCCACAAGTTTGGTCAAACATGCTCAAACATGGCATCATGCACGATAGAAAACGACTCTTTTTTGTAGTGTGATACACTCCATGATCTTCCGATTGATGCCTTTTACCTTGAGAATGGGAAGTGTTGAAGGAAGAAGTCGTGGTTGTTTGGTGCTTTGCATTCATTGCAAATCGCTAGTTTAATATCAGAACGAAACACCACAGCCATAATGTTTGTCAGGTACAGAGCAAGCAAGCTTGTTACTTGCCAAACACGGCTGTATACACACTTAAGATGCATTTGGAGGTAATCATTTGCACAACAGAAAATATGGGAGCCCCTTAGACCTATATACAGCATTTTTTTAAAAATTATTAGGAAACAAAAAAACCCAGACACACATATTGAACGGTATTACATTTTAATGCCAATATCAGGTCGATAAAATCGGTGTACCGATATCGGACATCCCTAGTTTTGACTACTAATAAGCTGTGTAGTCAACCATGAAACAGTGATCATTTATTCATTAAGTTTTGAAAAACTGCCAGATTTTTGAGCTGCAAAGTGGAGGGAAGACCGTATCTATTTAAAAAATTGCATGAGTGTCAGCTTTGTATTATCATCTTATTATTAGTTGTATAATCAACATTTCTTGCCAATTTTTGTAAAATTGTATGCAGAATACACTTTGGACGCCCCTGTCCTAGATGTTAGTCAGTGTGCAATATTTAAAGGGCATAGAAAGGCGATTTTTTCCAAATGCATCTAATGTAGGTTTTAAGATAGTTTTAATGGAAATAAACAATTAGAAATTGGTTTTACAGTCCTTTATCGTGTTTGTACTAAGCAATTTTGATTAAAACAAACCCTAGAAGACGAACTTGTATTGTCAGACGCAGTCGAAATGATCAGGATCGCTCGACAATTTCCGACGCGTGATCTGACACAGACAAATGCATATCATACAGGGCACACTGGAAACTGCACAAAAGGTACTCGCCACAATGCAAAAGAAAAGGATGGTACGTGGTACTATGCATTTCCAGCTGATCCAACGCATTTAAGAGCATCTGGCTCAAATTCCTACCGTACCTACCGTACTGTACCGTATGCGCATTTAAACAAAAAAATGGCAATTTGCTAGTCATTGTTTCCTCCTCTATTTCTTCCTCCTCAACATCATCACTGGCAACGTCTTCATCCTCGTCTTCCTGGTGTACGACTGCTACAAACATATAAGGTTGAAACTCTAAATGCGACTTGCTATGGACGAAATCATCCTCAAAATCACTGCTTCCTTCATCACTCCACTCCATGTTGACTACCTGGGTTGATTCTGACTTGTAGCAGATATGACGTCATCGGCTCGCCCCCTAGCGGTCAACTAACTACTTACGTTAAAGTTCCTTGTGGGCGAATTCACATTTCTGAATTTTTTGAACATGCATAACTTTATATGTACAGGCTTCCTATTACAACCACATTTCCTAGAAGGATTTGAATGGGCTTACATATCATACTGAGAAAAAAAAGGCTTTAAAAAAAACCCTTTTTATGCCCTTTAATCCTCTCATTATTGCCTTTTATCCTAAATGTGGCCTCACCTGCATTGCAAAAGCTTTTATACTGTATCTGTGCTAACCACTGCTGATGTGTATCATCATCCATAAGCAAGGAAATCTTCATCGTCTTTCTCCTCATTTTGTGTTTCGTGTTTCATACACCCACCACTTCTCAACCGCCTCCCCAATGGAGGAGAGCCTTTCTGGCTTTCTGTCAAGCGGTGCCTTAATTATGATGTATAGCTGCTCACTTCAACCACCCACGGCCATCAAGCCCCACCCCCTTCCTCCGCAAACAGGCATGGTGACGCTGCGATGTGCTCAAGAGCAGCATGGATGCTAACGAGCTAACTCAAGTATAGCATAAGCGCTCGCCACCATTGCAAGCATCGAGTGTACGCCTATGTGATTTGCTGTTGTTTTAAAGATGGCTGAATAAAGGAAAGTGTGTATATAGGTTGATATTTGAGGCATAATAATGTCAGCTGTCAACTTCTTAAGTTTGTTTTTAACTCATTAGAAGCCATGAGACTTTACGTTTTTTTGACTTGAACTCATCAATACCCTAAGTGACGTATAGGAAACATTTAGCGATTGTCATAGGATAGAGAGTCATATGACTACCCCGGCATATGGCTATTCCAAAATGGCAGCGTGTCAGGTAAACTTTTGTTACCGTTATTTTTCTGTGAATTCATAGAAAACAGGAGAACAATAAGAATAGGAAAACTAGAAAAGTTCCCGGTGGAAATTTTGATGCACATGCTCTGTGTGCTGTGAACCTTCTGGCCGGGTGTCTGCCGTCATGCGCTTAAATGGCCGTACACCATGCCACTGCTGTATATATATGAGGAAATGAGCTAAAATGCTAACATGCTAACTGGTGGAATCCCAATACCTAGCTAGATAGCAATATCCTCAAAAACTGCCAAGGCACTTTTATATTGTCCCAATATCCTGAAATGCCTGTATTATCCATTAAATATGAAAAAATTATCTAAAATGCTAACACACTAACAGGTGAAATCCAAACAACTAGCTAGATAGCAATATACACCAAAACCGCCGAGGCACTTTTATATTGTCCCAATATCATGAAATGCTTGTATTAGCCTTTAAATATGATAAAATGAGCAAAAATGTTAACACGCTAACAGGTAGAATCCACAACACCTAGCTATATAGCAATATAGACTAAAACCGCCAAGGCACTTCTATAGTGTTGCAGTATTATGAAATGCCTGTATTAGCCTTTAAATATGAGAAAATTATCTAAAATGCTAACACGCTAACAGGTGGAATCCAAATACCTAGATAGCAGTGTACACCAAAACCGCCAAGGCACTTCTATAGTTTCCTAATATCATGAAATGCCTGTATTTGCCTTTAAATATGAGAGAATTAGCTAATATGCTAACACGCCAACAGTTAGCCTGCTAGCACATAGAAAGTAGTGATGGGAAGTTCAGATCATTTTACCGACTCAGATCTTTGAGTCCCGTTCAGTAAAAAGAATGAATTTTTCTTTGAGTCATTTTGTTCATTTCGTTCATTTTAACAAAATATGATTAAAATTAAACATGTTTCTTCCCTATCACATCTACTGCTTACACAAACGTTAATCACACTACAAACAAGACAAAATTATCATGCTAATAATAATGCTATGAACTGAAAAGATTAATTCATTGTTTACGTGGGTATTTTGTCTATGAATCACTCACCTCACCTCTCTGTCCATTTTCAAGTCGTTTGTTCATTACAAGGACAGCGCCATGTGAGCTTATTTGACTGCGGTACTGATCGGAAAAGCGGTCACGTGGCAAAAGAACGAATGACTCAAACCCGAAGACTCGAGAGATGAACTAATCAATTCTCTTTCTGGCTCATTCAGCATAGATAAGATGTTACGCAAATGCGCATGCATGACTGAACTAATCACTCCCTGAGACGATTTGTTCTTCCCGAGTCACATTTAAGATTTGTTCAAAATGAACGAATCGTTCATGAACTATCCATCACGACTAGAAAGACACCACCAAGACCAGAAAGTGGCAAAGCACTCCTATAGAGTCTCTACATAAAGTCTTATGTGTTTGTGCAGTTAATGCAATTGTCAACCATTGCAGGCAGCTCGGGTTATGTGGAACGATACCAAAATATCGATATTTGTCACCATTGCCTAATGCTCCAATTGGTATCAATTGGGAAAGGAAATCACTGTGGTCGCACTTCTCTACAGACAGCACGGATGTATTGTAAAAGTATTGTAATGAAAAGTAGTGTAGGAGGAGGGAGGGGGCGAATAGAGAAGTATTTCAGAAGAGGGAGGGGCCGAGTAAAGGAGGATTCAGAAGAGGGAGGGGCTGAGTAGAGGCGGGAAAAGCAGCCATAATGGGAGTGAGTCAGCTCAAACATTGGAAATGTGAGAAAAGTTCATGTCAAACAAAAGGTTGTCACGGGCACACGATTTGAGGTATTGACACATAAGAAGTACCGTGAGCGACCTGAGGCTTTAGGCACGCACACATCTGTTCATTTTTCCAGTAGGTGTAGAAATGGCCACGATAGAGCGATGAAAAAACAGTAAAAATAGAAGATTTTGAGGAAGAAGCAGCGGGCGTTTTAACATTAGTGTCAATGGGAGAATTTTCTGACCTTTGTCCCTTCAAGGAGCGACAGAGGCAAATCCGCACACACAACAGGCATAAAGGAGACATTTTCGGAAAGAGGACGAGTATGTCTACGTTGTTAGCAAAAATCATCGAGCTGGGCTGAATGGTGTGGCCAGGAGGAGGACTTGTTTGCAAAATTTTTTTAATTATCTGCTTCCTCGCAATCGCCAGCTTTTCAACGATGTAACTTGTTCGGGGGTACGCCTTACGGTTCGGACCGCATTAATTGCACAAAAACCGGAAGAATAAGATAATCTGAATAATAACTAAAGAACATGAATATGAAGATATTCACGTTCAAAACCATTAATAATAAGCAGATGGGCTGCTCTGCTACAGAGCTTACTAGCAAAAATGCTAGTAAGACGCTGAATAAATGTCACTGTTTCAATTATTTTCAATTGACATATGCTTTTTCTTCAGTTCATGTAAATTTGTGCTTTGAATGTTTTTAAAGTTAAGAATACGTTCAGCATAAACTATGTAACATAGAGTGAAGTATTTAATTAATTATTGTTAAAAAGTCAGACAAAAACCGAAACGTACGAAAACCGAAGCAATTTTTTGCATAGGAAATAATGTAAATCCAATGAATCCAGTCCAAACACCTAAACCCATTAACAAAAATACATTTTGTAGAGAATAATTTGTTTTAGTAGTTTTACTTGCATAAAACAATGTGGAATGGTTACAAATGATCAATGAACGGAACTTATTGTTGTACACCCTGGTGAGACTCATTTGTGTTTCTCACAAACTTTATCAAATTGCTGCAAATTTCGTTGGTCCAATGGTGGGTTTTTTAGCAACTGCAATAAAAAAATAAATGCTTTGACGATGAGTCAGCAGCGTGTAGGGTGCTTTGTCTGGGCATTTGATACCACAGAACAGTACAGGGCAAACTTACTGGTTTGTTCAGTGCAATATTGTCCTGAAACTAAAACAGAGTATGAAAACTGAGGCAATTTTTTTTTTTACAAAAACAGAATAATAGGAAAACTGGGGAGTACAAAAAACGAGGTTGCTTGTACTGTAGGTAACATTATTCATAGTAAATTTATTTTTTGTCTTCTACTTGCTCTATGCTACTGTATGTCCATCATCATTTTACTTGAAACAGAAACGGTTCGGAGTTCTTATGGATTAAATTTGCGTTATTCTTTCAGCACCTCGGATAGCTCCACCGCACGTACTTTGTGTCCAGACGGTTTGTGTCTTCCCACGTGGGGAACACTCCACAGTGGAGTAGATGTTACATAACCGGAGTGTCGCATCTCCACTATAAAAGGTTTCACACTCTGGGCTATCATTTGGAGAATTTTTAAAGGTCAGACTTGCTCCTGCTGCCCACAGAGGATGCCAAGCTCAAAACATCAAAAGAACTTCTTTTATTTTTCCACACACTAGAGACGAGTGAGGAACCTGCATTCCATTAAAGCCGCCCACGAGCTGTTCTTGTTTTGTTCCACGGCTTTCATTTCTCTATTCTTCTTTTCCTACCTGCAAGACCTCAGCTGTCTTGCCAGAACATTTTGTCTCTCTTCAAAACCTATTTGGTTGTCAGAACCTAATTGGTTGATTTGGCTCTTTTAAGTTCCTACACAACAATGAAGTTATAAAAGAGAAAATAAAGCACTTTATGTAGATGTCCACGACCCGGATAAGCGGAAGAAAAAGGAATGGAATGGAATGTAGATGTCCAGCAAGACATTTACAAATACTGGATGTCTTTGAAGGCAACACAATGTTCTCATGCACATAGATTATAGGGAATGAAAAATGATGCTATTTGTTATTTTGATGCCACACCATCATAATCATAATGAAGATATAATTGCATTATATAATTTGTACAATATTAAAAGACTGGAATAACTGTAGCAAATGCAAACCCCATGTTTCATCCATTCCATTCCATTTTCCTCTGCTTAACTACTCGCGGGGGCAGTAGTTTCAGTAGGGAAGTCCAGACTTCCTGGTCCCCGGCGACCTCTTCCAGCTCCACCAGAGGACACCAAGGCGTTCCCAGGCCAGCTGTGAGACATAGTCCCTCCAGCGTGTCCTAGGTCTTCCCCGGGGCCTTCTTCCGACCAGGCATGCCCGAAACACCTCACCAGGGAGGCGGCCGGGAGGCATCCGGACTAGATGCCCGAGCCACCTCAACTGGCTCCTCTTGATGTGAAGGAGCAGCGGCTCTACTCTGAGTTCCTCCCGGATGGCCGAGCTCCTCACCCTCTCTCTTAGGGTGAGTCCAGCCACCCTAGGAAGGAAACTAATTTCCGCCGCTTGTATCCGCGATCTCGTTCTTTCGGTCATGACCCATAACTCATGACCATAGGTGAGGGTGGGAACGTAGATCGATTGGTAAACAGAGAGCTTTGCCTTCCGGCTCAACTCTCTCTTCACCACGACGGTCCGGTACAGCGACTGCATTACTGCGGATGCTGCATCGATCCGTCTGTCGATCTCACACTCCAACCTTCCCTCACTCGTGAACAAGAACCTGAGATACTCGAACTCCTCCACCTGAGGCAAGACCTCACTCCCTACCCGGAGGGTACAGTCCACCCGTTTCTGACTGAGAACCATGGCCTCGGATTTGGAGGTGCTGAGTCTCATCCCAGAAGCTTCGCACTCAGCTGCAAACCGCTCCAGTAAACGCTGAAGGTCACAGCCTGATGAGGCCATAAGGACCACATCGTCTGCAAATAGCAGAGACGAGATCCTAAGGTCACCAAGCTGGACTCCCTCAACACCTTGACTGCGCCTAGAAATTCTGTCCATGAAGATTATGAACAGAATCGGTGACAAAGGGCAGCCTTGGCGGAGGCCAACGTTCACCGGAAACAAGCTCGACTTACTGCTGGCAATGCGAACCAGGCTCCTGCTTCGATTGTACAAGGACCGAATGGCACGTAGAAGCGGACCATCAATCCCGTACTCCCGGAGCACCCCCCACAGGACACCACGAGGGACACGGTCGAATGCCTTTTCCAGGTCCACAAAGCACATGTAGACTGGTTGGGCAAACTCCCACATACCCTCGAGTACCCTTGCAAGGGTGTAGAGCTGGTCCAGTGTTCCGCGACCGGGACGAAAACCACATTGCAGCTCCTCTAACCGAGGTTCGACTAACGGTCGTACCCTTCTCTCCAGCACCCTGGAGTAGACTTTCCCAGGAAGGCTGAGGAGTGTGATCCCCCTATAGTTGGAACACACCCTCCGGTCACCCTTTTTAAAAATGGGGACCACCACCCCGGTCTGCCAGTCCAGAGGTACTGTTCCTGACTTCCATGCAATGTTGTAGAGGCGTGTCAACCAACACAGTCCTCCAACATCCAGAGCCTTGAGAAATTCTGAGCGGAACTCGTCTACCCCCGGAGCCTTGCCACTGGGGAGTGATTTGACTACCCCAATTACCTCAGCCACGGTGATAGAACTGTCCACGTACGTATCCTCAGACTCTGNTCTCATGCCTTTACTTATCAGTGATTTCAACTTTTTACTCAGGTTCTATGTTTAGTTAGTTCTATGTTTATTTAATACTCTATGTTTACATAGAATTCTACGTTGCACTGAGTCGCCAAAGAAAGTTCCTAGTTTGTGAATTGTTCACTTACAATGGCAATAAAGTTTTTCTGATTCTGATTCTGATTCTGATCAGACTCTGCTTACTTTACGGAAGGTATGTCAGTGGGATTGAGAAGGGCCTCAAAGTATTCCTTCCACCGACCAACTATATCCACAGTCGAGGTCAGCAAGCCCCCGTCCGCACTGTAAACAGTGTGAACTGGGGGCTGGTTCCCCTTTCTGAGGTGTCGGACAGTTTGCCAGAACCTCTTTGAGGCCGACCAAAAAGCGTGCTCCATAGCCTCACCAAACTCCTCCCACACCCGAGTTTTTGCCTCGACCACCCCCGAAGCCGCATGCCGCTTGGCCTGCGGTACCTGTCAGCTGCTTCGGGAGTCCCGCAAGCCATCCATGCTTGATTGGACTCCTTCTTCAGCTTGACAGCAGCCCTACCCCCCGGTGTCCACCATCGGGTTCGGGGCTTGCCACCACGACTGGCACCCACCACCTTGCGGCCGCAACTACGACTGGCTGCCTCAGCAATGGAGGCACGGAATACGGCCCCTTTGGACTCAATATCCCGGTCCTCCCTCGAGATGCAGGCGAAGCTCTGCCGGAGATGAGAGTTGAAGACTCAAAGAACGGGAGACCCTGCAAGACGTTCCCAGCACACCCTTACTACGCGTTTGGGTCTACCAGGTCTGTCCGGCATCTTTCCCCGCCATCTAATCCAACTCATCACCAGGTGGTGGGCAGGTGACAGCTCAGCCCCCCTCTTCACCGCGTGTCCAGAACATGCGGATGCAGGTCTGATGATACGACCACAAAGTCGATCATAGACCTGCGACCAAGGGTGTCCTGGTGCCAAGTGCACTCATAGACATCCTTATGTTCGAACATGGTCTTTGTTATGGACAAACTGTGATTCGCACAAAAGTCCAGCAACAACACACCACACGGGTTCAGGTCAGGGAGGCCGTTCCTCCCAACCACGCCCCTCCAAGTCACGCTGTCATTGCCCACATGGGCGTTGAAGTCTCCCAGTAGAACTAAGGAGTCACCACCTGGGGTGGTCTCCAGAACCCCTCTGATAGACTCCAAGAAGGCTGGGTACTCTGAACTGCCGTTCGGCGCGTACGCACAAACCACTGTCAGGACCCTTTCCCCAGCCATAAGGCGTAGGGAAATAACCCTCTCGTTCACTGGGGATGACTCCACCACAGAGGCACCAAGCCGGGGGGCTAATAATAAGCCCACACCAGCTCGCCGCCCCTCCTCTGCAGCAACTCCAGAGAAGAACAAGGTCCAGCCCCTCTCAAGGAATTTAGTTCCAGAGCCCAAACTGTGGGTTGAGGTGAGTCCGACTAATCTAGTCGGAATGTCTCCGCCTCTTCCACAAGCTCGGGCTCCTTCCCCACCAGAGAAGTGACATTCCATGTCCCAAGAACCAGATTTGGCTGCCGAAGACCAGGTCGCCTGGACAATGCCCGCTACCACTGCCCAAATCACAATGCACCGGACCCTTATGCTTGCCCCTGCAGGTGGTGGGTGTGCGGGGGGGAGTTCCCGTGTGGCTTTATCAGGCTAGGTCCAGCCAGGCCCCACGGGTGAAGGCCTGGCCACCAGGCGCTCGCCTGCGAGCCCCTCCCCCAGCCCTGGCTCCAAGGTAAGGCCCCGGTATCCCATGTCCGGGCGAGGTGCGGTCAATCCTCTTGTTTTTCTTCGTTCGGGTCTTCTGAATCACTCGTAGTCTGGCCCATCACCTAGAACCTGTTTGCCTTGGGAGACCCTACCAAGGGCATAAAGCCCCCGACAACATAGCTCCTAGGATCACTCGGGCACTCAAACCCCTTCACCACGATAAGGTGGTGATTCACGGAGGGGCAAACCCCATGTTCTGCACTGAAAATGCATCGTAGCATAAATGATGTTCAGTGTTCATTATCCCATATAAGAACAAATTTGAGAATGCCTGTTTTCTTTAAAAATAAAGAAGGATTAAAGAAGATATGTATTCATAAAAACTAATGATGAATGGGGACTAATGTGTCTCTAATCTTTTCTAAAGTTGTCTTCTTGGTAAATTGACTTAGAAATGGTGTTACTCATTCTCCTTTTGCTCCTTATATCAGTGTTTCCTTGATCATTATGTCACACCATCAGCGCCCCCAATTTTTTAAATTGTTGTATTTTCTATACAGTATGTAGTCATTATTTGTGGGTGTGACGTTTCGAGACCACTCGCAAATGGTGAAAAACCGTGCGTTGTTGATATGCCCATAAAGATGTATATTTTAAATATAAAATTTAATAAGCCTGGATTATGCTGCTGTATTGAAGCACCTCTGTAGGATATGCCAACTCGCTCCTCCCCCTCCAAACTCTCTTGCTAGCTTTACGTTGATGTTCTCCACCTATTCTGGATCATAATTTTCACCAAAGGTGACTGGATTTTTACGTTTGACTTATCTCCAGAAACTCTTTCTTCAATTGTGACTAAGAAAACTAACAAGCTAAATGCTGCACCATTCAGGTTTAAGACATAAATATGCCTCACACACTTAGTAAATACATATTAAAGTATAAAATGTATAAGTACTCACCACTAATAAATATAAGTGTTATGAGAGCACGTCATGAGATCTCACAAGAATAAAATGCGATTTCTCTTTTGGAGAAATACGGTCTCGTGAGAACAGTGCAGCCAGAAGCCAGTCAGACTAAATTATGGTTTTGCTACTATGAATGATAATACACGTAATATGGAAGTGGCAGTGCACAATGCAAGATTGGAACTGCACCTTAGAAGCACTGTACACACTGGGGCAATGCGAGAGGCTGGGAGTACTTTCATTGTTTGTGCAGACCTGCCAACATGTACAAATTTTTAATGCTCAACATACAGTTTGATTCTTGAATATGCTTATAATATAATATTTAAATAATATATATATATACACATATAATTTCACTCTTGAATATGCTTATATGCTTCACAGCTCTCCATTTTGTTGTATTTTCCTGGTACAGTACAGACAAAGAAATGGATAAGATCAGTTTCTCAACAGTATTTCAAATTAGGGGGCATGACAAAAATAATGGAGAACCGCTGCTTTACATACACCTTGCAATCCACATAGCGGATGAGTTCCCCCCTCACATCTGCTCCTAAAAAGAAAAAACACGCTCTATTCCCAAGCCGACGACTTCCATGTCGTCATCCAGCCGCTGCTTTTAATTTGCGTGGAAGCAGCTTTCACCGTCTTATCTATGTTAATGTATTACGGTGTGTCCCATGTGACTCCGCCCCTTCCCCCACATCCTCTCCGCCTGTGTCTTAAGAGGATTAGTGGACTCTCTATATAAAGCACATTATCTTGTCCTTTGTTGCAGGCCAAGCAAGTGTTAGAGATTATACTCCATCCAGATTAGGGGCCACTTTGTTTGCGCTTCTCTCCGCCGTTCGTCCAGCTGGGATGCGATATGTCACGCTCGCAGGTCGGCAGGTCAAGTACGCACAGTGCCACGCTCCTGCAAAAAGGCTGGTATTCATGTATTGATGGCAATAGATGGCTAAAGTTGAATAAATGTCAGTAACAAACCTGAACATATTTATGACTTTATTCCTGTAATATTTTGACTTTATTCTCCTAATATGATAACCTTTTCCACAACCTAATTTTCCAAAAATGGAAACTTTGTTTTGGTTAGATTACAACTTTTTTCTCCTAATATTTAGTCTTTATTTTTTGTAACATTACTGCTCGTTTTTAAATTTTTGCTGTTTTCTTAACGTTTTTTGTTAAATTGTATTTTTAGATTGTGCCGTGGGCAAATAAATCCCTCAGACCGCACTTCGGACACCGCTGTTGTAAAGCAAGAAAAACCATAACATTTATTTCTTTTAATTTAGTTGCTTAGAAAGTTCTGAGAGCCATATGTGGTCATCAAAAGAGCCACATCCGGCTCCCGAGCCATAGGTTTCCTGCCGCTGTGAAATAAAGTTGGCTGTAAAATTCACCAATTTAGGAGTAACAAGTAACTTAATAGCAAGTAACAAGTTTGATGTAGAATACAGCAGATAATCGGGGTTAAAATTCGAATGGGTCAAAATTGGGTTTTTTTCCATTTTACAATCCCTCACCACTCACCCCACCACCACCCACCCTCCCATCCCCCCGGCTGTAAAGGGATTATTCAGTGTTTGGACGACACATGGCGATCTCAGCACCTCCTGATTGGATTGCAATAATCCCTTTAGACTGCCACAAAACCTTATTACTCTGGCATTAGAGCGGAGGCGGCTGGTAGTGCCGGTTGTGGGAAGTTGTCCAATGATGCTGTAAGTAAAAAAAAAAGTTAGATGTTTGATATGTTTGAAACAATAACTCCATTTAATCAGTCAGGAGGAACCACATAGGCTATGGTCACACTGCAGGTCAAATCCGATTTTTTTGCTCATATGCGACCTGTATTGGATTTTTTCATGTCAGTGTGAACTGCACAATTCCGATTTTTTTCAAATGTGACTTAGGTCTCATTCGTATGTGGATATAAATCTTATATGTATGTGATGCGACTGCAGTGTAAACGCTCAGGTGGCATATATCCAACATATATGTCATGGAAAGGCGTGTATTGCCGTGCTTACCAAGACTTTAAAGGCAGGCATGGAAAGATAAAGTAGTTCATCGTGCAAGACTTGGATTAATGTACTCATCAATGTAGGCAAAATAATGTAATCTTTCATTGAGGATCTGTTTGATTGGATTTCAGTCTATGTGTTACTGTTCTATGAATTAGTAGCTGAATTTAAATGAGTCCAGCAACTTGTTGGTTTCCCTCATCTTGTTTCGTATTGCATCGTATACATGCTGACAAACACACACGCACTGCAGCCTTAGATTAGGCTGTCAATGCCTAATCCAAGCTGGTGGCCTCTGATTGATTGTTTGATTATGTCTGACTCAAATAATAAAGTTCTGATGTTCGGTGAGTCACTGGTCCCCTGACTTCCTGTTTGCTCCATGTTCTCCAGTCCTACATGGAGGATCACCTGAAGAACAAGGACCGCCTTGAGAAGGAGTGGGAGGCATTGTGTGCCTACCAGGCAGAACCCAATGCCCGCACCGTGGGCCGGAAGGACGGCAACGCCAAAAAGAACCGCTCTGCTGCTGTGGTGGCCTGTAAGACAACAATTCCTATGTCCTGTAACTCTCCAAAGAACATAATTTAGTTGATGACGTATTGCTGTAACATGAGTAGCAGATCATCATTCATGAGGTAATACGTCACATTCGCAGAAACCTGCTGCAGGAGACTCAAAATTAGGCTTCTATTAAAGCGCTCCTGCATGGACCTCATCAATGATTCATATCACACAGCGTCTGTAGAAATAAGTCAATTTCATAAATTCTGTCCCATTCTGTCCAGCGGGCTTAATGAAAACAGGTTGTCAGCAGTTTATTAGGATTAATTTGTACTTCTTATTATAAAAGTGCTGTCGGCTTTGCAGGGAAAATGTTTGATTGGCCAGGATCATGAGACACCATAAAAGGCCACCAACCAGAGGAAGCATGGAGACCTGTTTCTCAATAGTTGTAATCCGTGGGTGTCCAAATTTTCCTTCCAAGGTCTGCATACTGAAATATTAAAGGGTGTGGGACCATTTTGATATTTTTATTTTGGTAACCAGGCCAATGTGGATTGAAAAATGGTTAAAAACCATCTCAGCTTTTGGATTATACATGAGAAACATAATTAGCTGTATTATTAGTAACAGCATTTCAGCATTTTTACATGTTGTTTTGCTTAAAAAAAAAAAAAACTGTATAAAGATAAGCTGTGGCATGCATATGAACCCGGGGACACACTTTCTACACCCCCGTTTTAGTCATTGTTCAACAGACACCTTGAGCAGCATCACATGATAACTAAACCACTTAATTCAATTAATTCATACAGTAATCTCGTGTTTATTACTGTGAATTGATCCCAGACCCGACCATGATTAGTGAATTTCTGTTAAGTACGATTCCTTCTTCGTAAATGGTAATGGTAATGGTTTAATTT
Organism: Oostethus manadensis; assembly: GCA_024372805.1. Classification (NCBI taxonomy): domain Eukaryota; kingdom Metazoa; phylum Chordata; class Actinopteri; order Syngnathiformes; family Syngnathidae; genus Oostethus; species Oostethus manadensis. The sequence continues at coordinate 1,639,373 of QODF01000022.1, read as the reverse complement.
TATTTGAACATGCATGTAAATGACATTGGAACACATCACTTAATACACTTGACAGTTCCACGTGTCCAAAAGGAGTAGGAAGAAGCAAAGCTTATTAAATCCTACCCCCGTAGGGTCTCCCCTATTTCAATACATTTGTACACTTCCTGCAGTTACTAAGTTTGTATGCATAAGTAAGATCAAATTACAGTATGTTAAGATAGTAGTCCTTGTCATGGTTAGTAAATTATACTGTCGTCCTGACGAATGATACTCGTAATAAATAATAATAAAATGAAATTAGTGATGAGTGGTGTATAACAATTGTAACACAGCGTAGTTGTGGTACAGACAATGTTCTCACTAGGATGAAAAGTTCCTAGTACAAGTATAAGGTGATAGTAACAAACATAGCATTGACAGTCAACAGACAGAAAATGTATTCTCCAAGGAATGAAGTAATATGGCCTTGGATGTACACAATATTTCACGAGTCTTCTTCCTTGTATTTTGTAAACATTAACTGTTTGTAATGTTTCTTGAAGTCACTCATTGTAGAGCATTGTTTTACTTCTTTTCTTAATCCATTCCACAGTTTGATTCCTCATACCGAAGTTTTTTGTGTTGTTCTTGCATATTTGTGTTTTAAGTTTAGTTTATTCCTAAAATTATTATTCTCCTCTCTTGTTGAGAAAAAATGTATGACATTCTTTGGTAACTGGTTGTTGTTTGCTTTATGCATCATTTTAGCGGTTTGAAGGTTTCCCAGATCGGCAAATTTTAATAATTATGATTTTTGGATGAGTGGATTTGTATGCTCTCTTTACGCCGCGTTATGGATTATCCTAATTGATCTTTTTTGCAGTACATCAAGCGAGTGAAGTGTACTTTTGTAGTGGTTTCCCCATATCTACACAGTTAGATATGGTAACACTAGAGAACAATAGAGAATTTGGAGTGATTTTTGATCCAGGACAAATTTTATTTTATTCAGTATTGAAGTATTTCTTGCTACTTTATGTTGTAAGTTTTCTGATGTGAGGTTTCCAACTCATTCTGTCATCAATTATGACGCCCAAAAATTTATGTTCATTCACCCTTTAATTTCCTCCCCGTCAATTTGTATTTTCTCACAAGTATCTCTTCTGCTATTACCAAATAGCATCATTTTAAATAGAATAATGTTGTAGCTATGACATAGACGACCTGTTTACAATCCTCTAAATGTGTTTTTTTTAACATTACAAGAGCCATTTAGACATGAAATAACACTTATACTTATACTTATACTATATTGACCATTGCACTTGAATTGCCCAATACAGTATGTAAATCAGATCAAATATGCCATTTAAGATATAAATGTTAGAAAAGATACTATTGTTTATGGTATTATGTATATTTCAGTAACTTAACCTAAATATGGGAAAACAAGGGAGACATCACTTTCTGTAAAGAGTTCTTTAATAAGGCACATTAATTATGGATGGAAATGTCTTCAATGCACAGCATTGCATTGCACGGTGTGTTCATACACAGCACTGACGTTCACCATTTTTGTTTCTAGATGATCATTCAAGAATCACCCTGAGGCTGGAGAACAGTCAAGGGAACTCTGACTACATCAATGCCAGCCCCATTGTATGTACACACACACACACACACACACGGGCACACACGCAGACACAGTCCCTGCAGCCTTCAATATACATGGTGATGGAACACTTGCTTAACTCTACCGGTGTGTGTGCATGGTGGCAAGTGAATATTCATGATGGTTACATGCGTCCAAGACTGTGGGCGAGTGTTGGCGCGAACAGTTTGAGAAAAGCAAATTGATCCACCGAGTCTTGGGAAATTATTGTTTTTGACCTTGGCTGATGCTAATGTGATCCAAATTGTTTTGTTTATTCTCACAGTGTGCTGACAGAGGCCTTTTTGCTCACCAGCAGCCATTCAGCTTGCAGGAAGCAATGGGAAAAGAACCTGTATCGCAAATTAGAGTGATTTGTTTCCCTCAAGGCACAACAACAGTGCAGACAATATTAATGTGTGTGTGTGCACGTTACTGTCTTACATGCACAAATAGATGCATCATATTTATTGGAACATGCATATTGTTACAGTGTCAATCAAAAGTGAGCCTTATTAGCTGTAATTTTTAATAAGTGAGGTGTGTACCTAATGAAGTGTCCAGGGGGTTGTATGATTTCATGTGTTCGTCCAACTGTTTCTTTTGTGTTTGAGTCACTAGATGATGGCTATTATTGAGCAGCAACCTCAGAGGTTCATTGCCAGTTCATTATGGTTGGAGCCTCATGAAGAAAACAGTGCACCATTAAAGACAATTTTGTGGGCAGAAAGAAGGCTCAGAAATGATCCGTCTTTGCTTTGTAAAAGCCTTTGAGCTAAATTGGTCTAGCCAATAATTACGTTCGGCGTACAAATTTGCATGGTAATAGGCGGGAGTGTCACTCACCAATGCGCATCATGTCCGCTGGACCCACGCCTTTTCTTCTCTTCTCTTGGCAATTTCTGTCATCGGGAAGTTTGACAGGAAGCCTCGCTCTCCAAGGAGCAACCAGCTGGGAGAGCAGGCGTCGTAAATACGTTGGCGTTGTGTAAGCTCATGCTAGCACCGATCAAGCGATGGGAGATGCTTACTTTACATTTGCCCTACAGCCGTGGACATGGCGCCACCAGTCTGCACCTAGCTCACAATGGCGTCTTCCTGTTTGTGTTCCCTTCAGATGGACCACGACCCCAGGAACCCCGCCTACATCGCCACGCAAGGCCCACTGCCATCTACAGTGGCTGACTTCTGGCAGGTAGGCTGTCACAAATATTGGAGCTGGTTTGACACCATGAGAAGAATGTTCAAGGAACAAAGACTTTTCTTTTCAGATGGTTTGGGAGAACGGCTGCGTGGTCATCGTCATGTTGACACCGCTGGTGGAGAGCGGAGTTAAGCAGTGCTACCACTACTGGCCTGACGAGGGATCCAACCTCTACCACATCTACGAGGTACGATGACCATGAATGAGCCACTTGCATTGCTCAGGGGTCTCGAGGAACTAACAGTCCAATGCAGAAAAAAATCACACTCACATCTTTCAGTTCTTCTGATTGTGGCCATTGCTGGAAAAATACTGTTCACCCCTTTACTACAACATGTTACAACACATGTAACAAAATGTTATAAAATGTTACAGTTTATAACCCATGTTACAACCCACGTCACACGGTAAAACATGGTACGGAACTAGGCCACCATCCATCCATCCATCCATCCATCCATTCTCTTCTGCTTATCCGAGGTCGGGTCGCGGGGGCAACCTAAGCAGGAAAGCCCAGACGTCCCTCTCCTCGGCCACTTCGTCCAGCTCTTCCCGGCGGATGCCAAGGCGTTCCCAGGCCAGCTGAATGACATAGTCTCTCCAGCATGTCCTGGGTCTTCCCCGAGGCCTCCTACGGGTTGGACGTACCCTAAACACCTCCCCAGGGAGGCGTCCGGGAGGCATCTTAACCAGATGCCCGAGCCACCTCATCTGGCTCCTCTCAATGCTGAGGAGTAGCGGTTCTACTCCGAGTCTCTCCCGGATGACAGTGCTTCTCACCCTATCTCTACGGGAGAGCCCAGCCACCCTGCGGGAAAAACTAATTTCTAATTTCACCCGCGACCTGTCCTTTCGGTCACTAACCAAAGCTCATGACCAAGGATGAGGTTAGGAACGTAGATCGAGCGGTAAATTGAGAGCTTTGCCTTTTGGCTCAGCTCTCTCTTCACCACAACAGACCGATACAGAGTCCGCATCACTGCAGACGTCGCACCAATCCGCCTGTCCATCTCACATTCCATTCTTCCCTCACTTGTGAACAAGACCCCGAGGTATTTAAACTCCTCCACTTGAGGCAGGACCTCATCCCCGACCTGGAGATGGCACTCCACCCTTTCCCGAGCGAGAACCATGGACTCACATTTGGAGGTGCTGATTTTTAACCCAGCCGCTTCACACTCAGCTGCGAATTGATCCAATGAAAGTTGAAGGTCACTGCTCGACGAAGCCAGCAGGACCACGTCATCTGCAAAAAGCAGAGACCGAATTCTGTGGCCACCAAACTGAAACCCCTCTACACGGCTAGAAATTCTGCCCATGAAAGTAATGAACAGAATCAATGACAAAGGGCAGCCCTGACGGAGTCCAACTGTCACTGGAAACAGGTCCGACTTATTGCCGGCAATGCTAACCAAACTCTGACAGCGGTCACACAGGGAACGGACCGCCTGGTCCAATACCCCATATTCCCGGAGCACTCCCCACAGTATTCCCCAAGGAACACGGTCGAATGCCTTCTCCAAGTCCACAAAACACATGTAGACTGGTTGGGCAAACTCCCATGCACTCTCAAGGACCCTGCAGAGAGTATAGAGCTGGTCAACAGTTCCACGACCAGGACAAAAACCCTACTGCTCCTTCTAACTCCGAGATTCGACTATCCGCTGTTCCTCCTCTCCAGAACCCCTGAATAGACCTTACCGGAAAGGCTGAGGAGAGTGATCCCCCGATAGTTAGAACACATCCTCCAGTCCCCCTTCTTGAAAAGTGGGACCACCACCCCGGTCTGCCATTGCGGGGGCACCGACTCCGATGTCGACGCGATGCTGCAGAGTCGTGTCAACCAAGACACACCTACAGCATCCAGCGCCTTGAGGAATTCCGGGCGGATCTCATCCACCCTCGGGGCCTTGCCACCAAGGAGCTTTTTGACCACCTCGGTAACCTCAGCCCCAGAGATAGGGGTTCAGAGTCTCCGTGCATTGCTTTCATGTTCTAAGACGTGTCGGTGGGATTGAGGAGGTCTTCAAAGTATTCCCTCCACCGGTCCACAACATCTTGAGTCGAGGTAAGCAGGACAACGTCCCCACCATACACGGTGTTGACGGTGCACTGCTTCCCCCTCCCGAGACGGCGGATGGTGGACCAGAATCTCTTTAAAGCCATCCTAAAGTCGTTTTCCATGGCCTCTCCGAACTCCTCCCATGTCCGAGTTTTTGCCTCAGTGACTGCCAGAGCCGCAGACCACCTGGCCTGGCGGTGCCTGTCAGCTGCCTCCAGAGTCCCATGGGCCAAAAGAGCCTGATAGGACTATTTCTTCAGCTTGACGACATCTCTCACCGCTGGTGTCCACCAACGGGTTCTGGAATTACCAAAACCACCGGCGTGGTCTATTTTGGAAAAAAGTCGGGCAACTTAACAGTCACGACATAAATAGCACCATCATTAGCTACCTGAGTAGCATAGAGCGGTGTTGGTGTAATGGTGAGGTTTCTATGTTTACATGCAGTCAATATTCGGGTTAAGGTCAATATTCCGGTTTCTGAAGCATTTGGAATAACCCCTTTACATGTGTGAGCAAACAGGGTTATTCCTGTATACATGGTAATTGTAATCAATCAGGATATCCCGATCAAAACAGCGACGCGCGGACAATGTGTCGGGGCTTGGAGATCGTCATGATGCAATTTGCGTCATTTCAGCTTCTTCCTCATGTATCCAAAAACAACAGCTGCAGCACAGCGGACAATAAACAGTCCGGGGCGGTCGCGGTTGCCTTTGTTTGCACTTTGGTGCTTGTACTGACCCACCACCGGTACTTGACACTATTCTCTCTCACTTTCTTCACTAATGGAAGGCGAGAACGTGAAGATATACGTGTCCCACTTGGTAGTTGCTTATGAGATTGAGAGAGTGAGTGAGTGAGCTATTAAGTGCGATGATGGAGGAGAGAGAAGGGACAGTAGATGAATTTAAGATACTGATTTATTAATTGACATTGTAGTAAGTCCATTGAGGGTTTTTCTATGTTCATGTTCTCCGGAGTGTTTAAGAGGTTAGCTTCTGCCGTGTATAAAGACATAATGTCCCCGACTACCACCACAATAACAAGGTGGCGTGTTCCTTCTCTCTCCAAAAGAGTGGCGTTTTGCGTATCGTGGGGTTTACCTTTCGAATGGAACATGCACAGAACACCAATTAACATTCTTTTTGATAGGGGTATCCCGAATGCTGTATACATGATACAATATTCGGGTTAGAAAAGGAGTAACCCAGCGGTGATATTCGGGTTATTAAAAACCGTAATATGAGCGTATTCGGGTTTTTCAAAAGCGTTATTGGTGTTTACATGGCAGTGCGCAGCCGGGTTATTGCTAATATTCTGGTTATGGTAGGGTTATTTGACTGCATGTAGACGTAGCCACTCACTCAGAACAAGAGTGGAGGATAAGTGGTATAATCGTTTACTCGCCAATGAACTACAAGCAAAAAACATTTAGCTTACGCCACTTATTGTGGGATCACCACACAAGTAAATTCATCAAAACTCCAAAATGCAAATTCCCAATCCAACAACTCCAAAACACTCCTGTGGATTGGTATTTATTTAAAATTATAATAATTTAAAATAATTTATGTTGTGACCTTCTTGAGCCACTGAGTGATTGCATTTATTTGCATTTTGCTTATGTTTTTTTTAATAAGAAAATATTTATGGTGTTGTAGACTTAGCCACCAAGAACTGCATTTTTTTCTCATTTACTTAGAAAGAATTCAGTTTTTATTTATTTATTTGTTTTAAATACAAATGTTCCACATCTTCTTTTCAAAAAATATATTTAAATATAACACATTTTAGAGCAGTGATTATAATACAGTGAAGGTGTGATAGGTTTGCTCAAGGTTATCATACAGTCAGAATCTCATACCTGCCCATGTCTAGTTACAACACATTGTACAAAACGTTACATCATGTTTCACGTCATAACCCATGTTACAACACACAAAGCATCACAAAATGCTATACGTTATGACACTTATTCCAACATGTTACAAGACATGTTGAAATACGTTACATGTTACAAAACATTACATGTAACGTACATGTAATGTACATGTAACAAACATGTAACGAAACACGTTACATGTTATACAATCCATGTTGCAACCCATCCTTACATTTTGTTTGCATGCGGCCCTCAATGGAGAAAGTTTGGACTCCCCCGCTGTAAGCTGTCACTGCCTGATTATGCTAAGAAACACTTGGTAAATGTGTTGGTGGTTGACAACATTACAGTCATAAGTAATAATGTGTGGTTGCTGTTTGCATTGCAGGTCAATCTGGTGTCAGAACACATCTGGTGCGATGACTTCCTGGTTCGTAGCTTCTACCTAAAGAACATGCAGACCAACGAGACGCGGACCGTCACCCAGTTCCATTTCCTGACCTGGCTGAACCAGAACGTCCCAGAGACCAGCCGGACCCTCCTGGACTTTCGCAGGTACGGAGCTCAGAAGACCACACACACACGTCTTGTGAGATCCATGTGGTTGGTAAAAGTGTCAGCTGACCAGTCACTGTGCTTTCAAGGAGCCCATATTTGCCACCATAGTTACCGGAGAAACAAGCCGTCCTCTTTTCGTTGCACCCTCCCGCCCATTGGAGCATGTTTGTGTTCTAACCTCGCCACCCCACTTCCTCTTTTACCAGCTAACTAGCGGTTGCCAGTGTCATTTTTGTGATGTTGCAGCTAGTAATATAAGCCCAGTTGCATAGTCACAAAAGTGATCATTGGAGACTGTGATTCTGCAACCAAAGGGCCGCATGGACCCCACAACTCCCCACCCCACCCTGGGCCTAACCCACAACCACGCTTCTTTGACCCCTCCTGCCCACGCCCGATCGCGTTCTTCTCTGCTCCTTTTGACCCGAGGTGACCTCCCTCCTTTTTGCTTTCTCATGGTTTGCTTTAGCCCCGCCCACTTCTTTCCTTCTCCTTTTCCCACAAATGGCCTCAAAATACTCAATGACATTCACATAGAGCAGGATAAGCAGGGAGTCAATCGGTCTGCCCACAAGAGGCTGTGCTTGGCTTGTGGAAGTCACGATTTCTGGCTTTATCTCCATGTCCATCTTCATTCTTGTCTCTCTCGTCAAGTGAGAATCTGAGGCAGGGCGTTGCCTCCCTACTGCTCCTGTGCTCCTTCCTCTGTGCCCCCCACCCCTCTGCCGGCTGTTTCCATGGTAACATGACTTGACTGTCTGCACTGAGCTCTGACTTGGGGTGCAGGATGCAAGTGTGGGGGTGGAAAGAGAGAGACGGAGACAGACAAATTACCCCTTCCCCTCGGCTACTACAATCAAACAGCGCATTCCCACATGCCTCGATGAGTGATAAAAGTGTCAGTTAAATTAAGTACAACACACACATTGTACCATTATACTGTGTTGTGTATCTAACAAAGTGGCCTTTGAGTGTGCAAGAGAAGGATGTTAAAGATGAAGACTTGAGTGTACTTTTGAGTGCAAAGAAGAAAAAAATGTAATGGATCACAGGGAATGTCGATGTCAAGTATTGTTGAGGTGTCTCCTCATCAGAGAGGATGGAGCTCTCTGCTTCTCCCTTACATTAGCTTGCATCCTGTTTGGTATCATGTTCAGGTTCAGGTATAATTACCTGAATTTAACGTTTTTAATTGGACTTCATCAGACAGTTCTGCCTCGTCACAGAAAATGCTGAAAGAGCCTCCTTGTGTGTTGTTGTTCTTTGCAGGAAGGTGAACAAGTGTTACCGCGGACGTTCCTGTCCCATCATCGTGCACTGCAGGTGAGTAACAACACTGTTGCTCTCTGTTTATTTCATCTTCACGCATAATTCATGGACTTTAAGGATCGGGGTCTACATTAGAAACCTCTAGTTCTTATCCAAATTAGGATAGGTCGGCCTTTGGGGAGTTGTGTGCTCTACTGAGTGACATTCTAGTTTGTGACCCATACAAAATAATTATTTTAACAATTTAATATAACGCCTCCAATTCTGCATTTTCTTGCCATTTTTTGTTTGTTGTTTTTTAACATGCATCTTCTATAATGTTTTGCTTTAAACCGCCTCAGTCCTGTTGTTAGCTAGAAGTAAAAAAAGAAATAGTGCATTGAAAATAATAATAAATAGAATTTTACAAATTGTTGGCTAGATTTTAAATACATAGTCAATTTAAAATAATAATAACATTTTTACAAATGTTTGGATGTTGAATAAATCAAAACATAAAAAATTGTCAGCTAGATAATAATATTTTTTATGAAAAAAACTAAAATTTAAATAAAAATGTAAAGAATGTGAAGTAAAATCAAGTTAAATTGTGCTATATAAATAAAATTCCATTCCATTCCATTTCCTTCGGCTTATCCGGGTCCGGGTCGCGGGGGCAGCAGTCTCAGTAGGGAAGTCCAGACATCCTGGTCTCCAGCGACCTCTTCCAGCTCCACCGGAGTACACCAAGGAGTTCCCAGGCCAGCTGTGAGACATAGTCCCTCCAGCGTGTCCTAGGTCTTCCCCGGGGTCTTCTCCCGGCTGGGCATGCCTGAAACATCTCACCAGGGAGGCGTCCGGATTAGATGCTCGAGCCACCTCAACTGGCACCTCTCGATGTGACGGAGCAGCGGCTCTTTTCTGAGCTCCTTCTGGATGGCCGAGCTTCTCACCCTGTCTCTTGAGTCCAACCACCCTACGGAGGAAACTCATTTCCGCCGTCATGACCCATAACTCATGACCGTAGGTGAGGGTGGGAATGTAGATCGATTGGTAAACAGAGAGCTTTGCCTTCCGGCTCAGCTCTCTCTTCACCATGACGGTCCGGTACAACGACTGCATTACTGCTGGCCCCTCTGTGAATCACCACCTTATCGTGGTGGAGGGGTTTGAGTGCCTGAGTGATCCTAGAAGCTATGTTGTCGGGGGCTTCATGCCCCTGGTAGGGTTTCCCAAGGCAAACAGGTTCTAGGTGACGGGCCAGACTAAGACTGATTCAGAAGACCCCTATGAAGAATAACAAGAGGAGTGACCGCACCTGGGGGGGTAATAATGAAAAGTGTTCATGGTAGCCCCGCGCACCCCCTGTCATAAAGACCGGGGGGCACGCCCCCCATTTTGAAAACCACTGTAATAACCTTTCCAGGTCTGGAAAAGTATGGAAAATGGAAACCACAATGTATCTACAAAATATCAATGTTTTCAGCACTCTTACCATTGTTGTTTTTCCAAAAGCAAAATTATGAAATAACTTTAAAAAAATAAATAAAATCAATCTTTTTTCTAAGTGCTTGCTAGGGCAGGTAAGATTTCCCAAAACATTTGAGAAGATTAAAAAATTGAATGGCCCTCTGTTCTTATCCTTCTCCAACCCTTTGTGAGAGCTACTACACGTTGCTTACCTATAATCTTCTGAAAATTGCTTATATATTCAACAATAAATTCCATAGTTTATTGACATGGTACTAGGGCAGCCAACCATTTCTAGATGATTATTTGAATCTTGCTGTTTGGATTAATTGAGTAATCGGTTAGGCCCGAGACCAAAAGTGTCCAAACTTTCTACTGAGGGCCACATACTGCAAATCAAAGAATGCGAGGGGCCACAGATATTTATATTTTTGTAAAAATGCTAAAAAAAAAAGATGTATATTTAAAGACAAAACTTGTTTCATTATTAGTTATTGGTGTCAACATTTCAGCTTCTCTTTTGCCTTCTTGCTCTATTTTTCCTATTTTTGCTGTATTTTTTGGGGTTTAATTTTATTACTACAACGCGCTGCAGGCCAATAAAAAAACAAGCTGCAAGCCGCAACACATTAGAAAGGAGGGAAAATGTCGATCACTGTTTTCCAAAATCAAAGCTGATGTGTGTGCATAACTTGATTTGCCTAAAACACAAAGAAATTAGGTCTGCTTTAATGGATGACTTAGAAAATTATCACGTTTCAGAGAAATCAGACAATATTTACAGTCTTAAATAAACAAAACAATTCATTGAATACCAAAATAGTTAACGATTAATTGACTAATCAATTAATCATGGATTCAATGATTAATTGTTGCAGCTCAAATGATGCACATCTAGTTATCGAGTCTGGAAAAAGTCAGGAATTTTGAAATATCAAATCTGTGTGTGCGCCCGAACAGTGACGGAGCGGGAAGGGCTGGGACGTACATCCTAATCGACATGGTCCTCAACAAGATGGCTAAAGGTAGGCTTGTCTTTATTGGCATGTTTCCATGGCAACCCGCTGTCTGTCATTATTTTTCGTTAACTATTACTGATGGAGGACATCATCATGTGGTAAAAGTCATTTGCAATTCATATCTAATTAACACAAACACACCCAATCGGTTGAATTCTTTGCCTCAAGCCAAAAAAACAAATGATATTTTATTTAATCTGTGCGCTTCATCAGTCCATACGTAATTAGTGCCAGTGAATGCATCATCTTTCATTCATGCCGCAGCAAATAAAGAGCCACTGAAAGAAACTTGGACAAAAGTCTAACAACGTCTTTAAATTAACTGACAGCCAGCACTTTGATCTCAAGTGTCATCAGGGCATGAGGAGCACTTACACAGATAATTACTGTAATTACTGCCCCACATCATAAGCACTCTTTAATGATGTAATTGGATGCGAAGTAGTCGCAGCGACTGCAATCACACACCTTCACCTTCACAATCATCACTTCACTATGTGTGTTTCCTGCTAAATACATATTTGTTCACCTTGAAATGAAACAGTAGTAGTGTGTGTTTGTGCTCAGGAACCTTTATTATGAGCAAATTATCCAATAAGACCAGAAGAAGTCACTACATTTGTTGCTAATCACTTTTCTCGGAAACAGAATCTAGAGGGGTCTGCACGCTCGGTAAATAAGTCACTTAGTTGGCAACACTGATCACACCTGCTACATGTTATACTTTGGTAGACTGGGTGCATAAGAGGTGTGTTAAGAAGACATGTGACAATCACCTCTGATATGTGGAGCTAGTAAAGACAAGTTACATTCACAGACAGACCCATTATAATGTGTTTATGATGCAAAAATGTATTGGAAGCTCTAATATTAATACTGTACAATATAATTAACTGTATTGCACAAATTATCTCGCTTTAATGTGTGTGATAGTTGCTAAGTGTTTCCTGATGACTTATACATAAAAAACTATTTGGCATCCTCCCTGTTGAGGTGCCCATTTGACATACATATACTATGAGCAAATGAGCGCTGAGCAATATAAATAAGAATCGTTTTTTCTCTCCCTGATCCATACAGCAACCCCTCGAGTATGCTGCCCTGGGCAATTTGCCCTTGTGGCCCATAATTAAAACCATCATTGCGCAAAACAGCAAAAGGATATAGCTTTGTAAAATAGCTCTGTGGTGAAGATATTTCGACTTGAAAATCTCAGCTCTCCACGCAGACTTCAGAGAGACAAAATCAATAGTTTCTCTCCCGCCTCTTCTTGTCCCCTTCTCGTTTTCCACCACTACACTGCCACTTTTCTTTTGGTGGATAACGGTCCCAAAAAGTGTTGTGTTGGATTCAGGTATTTTTGTGGTTCTCACATTTTTTTTCCTGCTCGATTCATTCTAATGTAACACCCCACGCCCACCCCCACCTCCCCCCCTTCATTCTTTTTACACCTCCATCACTCCCATTCCTCCCTCCTCTTTATCTGTAAGAATGGAGTGAAACCCTTGGAGTGGTGGCCAGCTTTTCATCATCCTTCCATTTCATTTCACCATCGTTTTTTTTCCAGCCAGTAACCCGGACCCTTGCCTCTCAGGATCTCCTCTTTGTTTGCTGGTTCTCTCCTCCTCGTCCTCCTCCTCCACGAAGACGTGAGGGAGGCCTGAGGAGCTTTATCAGAGAGAGCACAATGCCGGCCAGCTTGTTGAAGGAGCACTTCATGTCCAATCTTCTTTATTTGTCACCAGCAACAAACTTAAAAAGGAACCAGGGTTCTTTTCAGGTCTTTCTTGCTTCTTTTTTGTATTTTATGCGTTTAGATAGAAGAAGAAGAAGAGACGGGTGAACGCAAATGAAATGTTTCTTTCACCCCCACCCCGTCTTTGTGTGCTTTTGTCAGACGCTCACACATTCTTCTGCTCCCGACAGATTCCTTTTACATTCCCACGCACATCCGACTGAAAAAGTGTCATCAACACGTCATCCTAATGATGGGATCCATCTTTTTCTCACACAAATACATTTTCTTTGTTCTACAAGTAGAAATGTCACTGTGAATGCTTAGACAGTTTGTCAACAAAAAAAAGTCTCTATTTTATGATCATTCACGATGAATTTCTCATGATTTCTATGGCTTATGTGCACCCCATGTTTCAATGAGGCCATTGCTTTTTGTTTGGTAGTCCTTCCCCTTCCGCTACATAGCCAAAATAGCGACTATGGAAGGTGATAAGTGTCCATCACTGCACACACACCATTTTGTGTGTGTTGAGTGCAACATCGGGTACTGAGAGTGCAATACATTTTGCCATACTTGTCAGTGTGAATGCACTCAAAAGACTAAGTGTACATACACAAGTGCACCAATTGAGATGCAGCATATAACTGGTTAATGCATTACAGCATATCATAGCAATGCCCAATGAGCATGTAAATATGCCCCCTAGTGGCTGTGAGAAGTGTAGCAATGACAACAAAGCTGAAAGGTCTGATTGGATGCTAAGAAAATGCTAGGGTCTTTGTTCTTGAGGTAGGTCGTGTTAAGCCTAGGTCACAAACGGTCCTGTGTGTTCCCACTGCCGGTCTATGTTCCAAAAAACACAAGTCATTTTTTTGATTTTTGAGCTGTAGACTTGCGGCAGACCAGCCAGAGTGTTTTTTTGTCATGTCAGACAAACTCTATGGGCACTTCCTTTTTTTTCAGGTTGCAATACAAACTTTGAAGAGTTTGGAAAAGGTTTGGCTTTTTATTGAGTTTTAAGCAGACCTTTTCCACTAAATTGTTATGGGGCCACATTTTCAGAAAGCTGAAGACCATGGGATCCAGACTTTTATCTTACTCTTATTGGTATTTTGTATATACAAAAAGCAAGGCAATTTTTCCCATAGGAAATACTGTAATGTAAATCCAATTTCCAGATACACGAAATACATTTTATAGAGAATAATTACAGTTTTACATGCAGAATGATCAACGAGTGGATTTGATTGTTGATGTGGACGTCCTGTACATCCTGGAGAGATTGAATTCTATAGTCTTTCTTACCTTGTTTATCAAATTTCTGGTTTTGACCACTTTCTTTGGCCCCATGGCTGGTTATTAAACAGTCACACTCAATAAAAAAATTCATGAGCAGTGAGTCAGCAACGTGTAGGGTGCTTAGTTTGGGTACTCAGAATCAGTACAGGCCAAACGGACTAGTTTCATATTTCCTTCATATTTTTACCTCATCAAATTGATAATTCAGTCATAGAGTTATAAAATCATATTTTAAGCTAGTTAAAGATCTTCTACGTAAAGACATGTTCAGATGTTTTTAAGGATCTATTGAAAGAAAACACACTTCAAAGATCCACTATAGGACTATAGGCTGTTTTTAGGAACCTGCTGCAAAAATGTTATCCAGTTTTGAACTGCACTTCTCCAGCTAAACAGCCCTTCTTTAAAGCCATCTTGAAGACGATATCACTTTTCAAACGTAGTAACGTTTATGTCCAGCAGCATTCTTACAGTACCCATTTAGATTCATGAAGAGACGTAGTTAAGACGAACGAACATCATGATGAACATCATCAATGTTCTCGTGAGGAACATCACAAGCACGGCAGCCTCTGATTTTCCTTCACTTAAAAAAAGCCTTTTTTGACAGCTTCCTTTCTCAGATGATGGACTCGCATCTTGCCCACAAAACGCTATCGTGCAGCTGCTCGCACTGTGCGTGTGTGTGAGATGCGTGATGTCATCTTGTTCCAGAGACTGAAGATTGACAGATTTTGTCTGGCGATTTCAACACAAAATCCTTTTTTTCTTCCCATGTGTGTCTATATGTATGTGTGTGTGTGTTGCCGGGGGTGTGCGTGCACACGTGCTTGTGTGTGTGTGTGTGTTGCCGGGGGTGTGCGTGCACGTGTGTGTGTGTGCGTGTGTGTGTGTGTGTGTGCAGGTGCCAAGGAGATTGATATAGCAGCGACGCTGGAACACCTGAGAGACCAGAGGCCGGGCATGGTGCAGACCAAGGTAGACCACTTCATTGTCAGTCATATAGATTATAAATAATACAGACTTGACACCTAATTAGGTGTACTGCGACCACAGTTGTAAAACATTTTGTTAAATTCTAGCTAAAATAAACATATAAACATCCAAAAAGGCGTAGAACTTGCACCTGCAGTTCTTTAGACAAAAGCGTTTTTTCTTTTTTGTCACTTGTACATGGGAAAATTATTCATTTGACTGAACAAAATACTCTCTTAGAATCGTAATTTATGACCATAATTGAGGTTCCTCAGAACTTCTCTTGCCAAGCGGCTAGCGTTAGCAGGCGTTAGCTTAACATTCTGCTGTCACACGTTCACTTTACTTTGGAGTTATGACCAATTTTCTGTCCAGACAGTGAATTTTGATGGTCGCTGTCTTCACATTCCTGAAGCGATGTTTTAGTTTTTTGCTGATAAACGTTCCACACTGCTTACTAGCGTGTTGCTAACTGTGTCTGAGAGCCATTTAGGCAATATTTCAGAGCTTATCTTAGACAGACTGTTTACCGATCGATCTACGTTCCAACCCTCACCTATGGTCATGAGTTATGGGTCATGACCGAAAGAATGAGATCGCGGATACAAGCGGCGGAAATGAGTTTCCTTCCTAGGGCGGCTGGACTCACCCTAAGAGATAGGGTGAGGAGCTCGGCCATCCGGGAGGAGGTCAGAGTAGAGCCACTGCTCCTTCACATCGAGAGGAGCCAGTTGAGGTGGCTCGGGCATCTAGTCCGGATGCCTCCCGGGCCCCTCCCTGGTGAGGTGTTTCGGGCATGCCCAGTCGGGAGAAGGCCCCCGGGAAGACCTAGGACACGCTGGAGGGACCATGTCTCACAGCTGGCCTGGGAACGCCTTGGTGTCCTCCCGATGGAGCTGGAAGAGGTCGCTGGGGACCGGGAAGTCTGGACTTCCCTACTGAAGCTGCTGCCCCCGCGACCCGGACCCGGATAAGCGGTGGAAAATGGATGGATGGATGGATCTTAGACAGAAAAACAGAAAAAATAATCACCTGCTATTATTCAGATGTTATGAACATACAGTAGTGTTCAAAATAATAGCAGTCCAGTGTGACTAACCAGATTAATCACTGTTATTAGTACATTTTTTATTGCTACATGGCAAACAAAATACCAGTAGGTGCAGTAGATTCTCAGAAAACAAACAAACAAGACCCATTATTCATGATATGCACGCTTCTAAGGTTCTGCAATTGGGCAATTAGTTGAAAGGGGTGTATTCAAAAAATAGCAGTGTATGCTGTTGACTGAAAACTATTTTGTACAAACCTTGGCAATCCTGTGAATCACTAAACTAATATTTCTTTCAGCTGTTCTTCCACTCCAAGATTCTTAAACAACATTCCACAATTCTTTATAACATTTCTTGGTTTTGCTTCAGAAACACAATTTTTGATGTCACCCCCCAAGTTCTCCATTTGTTTAAAGTATTGGTAAGGGTATTGGGCTGACCACTACATAACATGAATTTTGTTGGTTTGGAACCAGGATTTTGCTGGTTTACTAGTGTGTTTGGGGTCATTGTCTTGTAGAAACACCCATTTCAAGGGCATGTCCTTTTCAGCCTAAGGCGACATGACCCTTTCAAGTATTTTGACATATGCAAACTGATCCTGACCCCTGCTATGTGATGAATAGGCCCAACACAATAGTAGGAGAAACATGCCCATATCATGATGCTTGCACCACCATGCTTGACTGTCTTCACTGTGTACTGTGGCTTGAATTCAGAGTTTGGGGGTTGTCTCACAAACTATCTGCTGCCCATGGAATCAAAAAGAACAATTTTACTCTCATCAGTCCACAAAATGTTCCTCCATTTCTCTTTAGACCAGTTGATGTGATCTTTGGCAAATTGTAACCTCTTCTGCACATGCCTTTTTTTAACAGAGGGATTTTGCAGGGAATTTTTGTAAACAGATTAGCTTCACTCAGATGTCTTCTAACTGTCACAGTACTTACAGGTAACTCCAGACTGTCTTTGATCATCCTGGAGCTGATCATTGGCTGTGCCTTTGCCATTCTGGTTATCCCTCAATCCATTTTGATAATATTTTGTTTACTGCCACGTGTCTCTGGTTTGGCTCTCCATTTGAAGGAATTGGAGATAATTTTAGCTGAACAGTGAAACATTTACCTCTTCATAAGTTTGCCCTTCTCCAATCAGCTGTTTAATCAATGTCTTGAACGACCCAATTTCCACCGGCTTTCAAAGAGAAATGCACGTTCAGTAAGAGTTGATTTCATCCCTAAATGGGGGCCACCTGAGACACACCTATTTTTTTCACAAAATTGATCACTGATTGAATGCCACTCTGCTATTTTTTGCTTTCAACTAATTGCCCAACTGCACAGCCTTAAGAGCCTTCATATCATGAAGGCTGGGTCTTGTTTGTTTTCTGAGACTCTACTGCAACCACTGGTAACTTGTTTGCCATGTAACAATAAAAATATACTAATAACAGTACTTAATCTGGTTAGTCACATTGGACTGCTGTTATTTTGAATACTACTGTACTTTTTAAATGATAGTATACCATTTGTATTGGTTTTCATGAAAAAAACGTGTGTGACTGTGTCCATCGGTGTGGTTTTGATTGCTGCGGAGTCAGGCAGAAAAGTAAATATCATAGGAAGGAACCGTGACTCGAGTAACGATATTGATCCAGCTTTTTATTAAAGTGCGTTTCCTCAGCAAAGTAAGTTGCTTTCATGATTCCCTTGGAGGGAAGCAACAGAGTGCGATGGAATTAGGAAGTTCCAGGTTTGATTCTTCTATCACATCAGCCAACAGGACTTGAGAGAGGCGATTTCATGCAGGAATGTTAAAGGACGTGTGTCTGGTCTCTCTGCAGGATCAGTTTGAGTTTGCCTTGACGACGGTTGCAGAAGAAGTGAACGCCATCTTGAAAGCTCTTCCTCAGTAGGAGGGATGAAGGACAAGAAGTTTGCTGTCTGTCTTGTTCCTCCATGTTGTCTTTTAAATTCATCCTTCATCTACTGGTCACTCCTCTTTTGCTTTTTTTTATCATATTCCTCTTTGCTGCACTTCTCCCCCTCCTTGTGGTGAGAAGAAAAATTGTAGATAGTCTTTATCTAGTCCACTTTTATTTGGTCAAGTGATGTTCAAATATTTGAATGCATTGTTAAAACTGTGTTTTGGTTTGTAGATGGTCATCATGTCCTCCAGATTAGCTTCTAAAAGGCTGCAAAAAATCAAATTTTCATCATTTTATTTAGTAAAATATGTTGATCGGGACAATAAAACAAGCTATAGTCAAATATGCCACGTTTGTGTGGATTTAAGTTAAGCTAAGACAACCCGTTGTATGGGTTCCTATGTGCAAAAACATGCAGGGTGTGAGTGTGACGTGCGGATTTTCGAACCATAAACTGGCCACGGAGGTTTTTTGTCCTGTTTAATAAACTCGGTCGTTTTTTTCCAGGTTGAAAGACAAACTTAGGCACTTTGTAGGTCTTTGTGCGTTGTCTGTACGGCCAACGTGTGTCTTTTGTACGTTTTGCTGCTGTCAGGTTTTGGCAAAATGTCAATTTTCTGTACGTCACACTTGCTGACTCAGATGTGTGTCGTGCCACAATTTCAGATAATTCGTACGTCACGCCACAACAAAAACACAGCAAATTTGGGAATGACAAAAATCTCAAAGCCAAAAATATCGTCCTACCCTCACTTAAGCCTTAGCAAGGTTTAGTGTCTTAGCAGTGTGTGCATGTTTCTTATTTCTGTGACATTTATGTCCTTAAGTTGCACATCAATCCAACAGGGTGGCCTTTTGTGTGCTTGAGAATCAATAGTGTGGTGATAAAAACACGGAATGGCCCCCCAGTGAGGAATAAGTAAAAATCACACTTTAGGAGGTTTGAATGCCTCTCAAAATGAAGTTGAGAGTCCTGAGTATTGGTACGGACCGCTTCTTTTTTATGTAGCATTGAAGGCTAACTTGTACATGTACAACAGGTTTTTGCATGTTTAGCCAGTTTAATTTGTTTAAAATATCATAATAAGATGCCCTGTGATTGACTGACGACCAGTCCAGGGTGTACCCCGCCTCTCGCCCGAAGGCAGCTGGGATAGGCTCCAGCATACCCGCGACCCTAATGAGGATAAGCGGCATAGAAAATGAATGAGTGAATGAATGAATCATGTTAAGATGTCTAAAGTGATGATAGACTAGTTATTATCCAATGAAATGTTCAAGTCTTCACTTCCACACTTACAAAGATGCTACAATAGCTGTACAAATATTTGTGGTAATTGCTTTTCATGTGTATCAAAATCAATAGAAGCTGTCAGCATGAGATGTTTTTGTGTAAGTGAAGATGAAAATGAAAATCACAGTTTGGATATTTCAACATGAAACCTTTTGTGCTTTTCATTGTTACCGTTACTACAGCGAGCTTTCAGTTCATGGGTTTGGTTTTTGGTTGTAGCTCAGCAGCGTGCACAGTGATTTTGGAAAAATGTTATTGTTTTTTTTTGGTGCTAACTTGTGCATGGCTATTTATCGAGCAAATAGTCAAATATAATATATATAACTTTATCAAAGATTCTATCCGAATAATGATGATGAGGAATAAAAGAAGCATTCCGCAATGAACTGTTTGGATCTTTATCTGCTTTATTTTGTGTGTAACTTGTTCTAAAAGGCCATACACACGCACGCACGCACACACACACCTACATCAATACATTGTACAGAAAATCATGAAGCTTTGTTTTGTTCTATTGGTGTCAACATCTGGTCAATAAAGTTGTATTGTCAACATCATTTATGACCCTTGATTTTTTGAGCGCTTATCTCTTTGTAAAAACAGTACTTAGATATTTTAAACCAGTTATTTTCAACCGGTGGGGCTTGACCCAAAAGTTGGTTGTAGAGCTGTTTTCAGTGAATCGTGTCTTTTTCCTGAGCAAAAAAAAAAAAGTTTAATTACCCAAAATCTGTGAATGCACCTTGCATTCTTGTCTGTGCTATTCGCTTTCTACGCGACAGCTCCAGATGTTTGCCAGAAAAGGGCACGCAATAAAGACAAACGTTGTGTTGTAGACATGGCGTTTAAATATTAAATATTTGGGTCATTTTGAGTTGAAAAATGTCTGCAATTTGGATCACCGCTTGTGACGGAGGGGTGATGCTTCTAAACTTTTTTTTTATTTTAAACAAAACAAATGGTGGGTGTTGCACCCTAACTTCATTCATTCATCTTCTATGCCGCTTATCCTCACTAGGGTCGCGGGTTGCACCTTATCTAGTTGAGAACTATTGTTTTAAACCATAGAGGTGCACCTTAAAATTGGATTGTAAATTAAATGTAAATTCTATTGAAATGGTTTCTAGTCAATCAATTGTATTTATTTTGAAATGTAGCTTACCCAAAAAGACCAAAGGTATGTTTTTTCTTTCCTGAACTCTACTGTAGGTTAGGGGTGTCTGAATAGGGCTAAAAGCAATCCAAAGTAGATATGTTATACTCAGTTATATATTTTCAGTTATATAAAAGCGACAAAGCTTGTTATTATGATATATCGAGCGCAATGTCACTATTTTGTCCCAACCATCAAAGAATCAAATCGTTTCATTTTGGCTGTAACAGTGATAGAAAAAAAGCAGAGGCACTTGTTTCATGTAGTTTTGCACATCTCCATGTATATTTGGTTATGTAAAGTTTTGCTGCTGAAGTTTGCAAGTAGTTGGACTTTTCCAAATAATAGACACCATCAGGTTGGATATTTTTGTCTCATTGAAATGGGTTTTTGTTTTTGTATTTTATCATTAGTTCATTGTAGCAATCTGTTCCTTGCTAAGCATATAAACAAAACCATAAACAAAGACACATTTGATATACGTACATATACATTTGACACGGTTAGCGTGTGTTTTGGTTAACTTTAGAAATGTATGCCATCATTTTACTTCGGTTTGTGTATACATTCTGGGGCTAGCGTATAATATGAAGCACCTTTTGCTGTGTTGTTAATACACAAAGCTTCCTGTTACTGTAGCTTGCCACTGCATGGAAGCCAGACGTCAGCTAAGTCACCTTGTCTATCAGAGGTTGTTGTTGTTAAAACACATTTTTGTAGTTTTACACGTATAAAAGAATTCTAAATGAATGTAAATTATGAATAAGAGGGATAAATGAACATTTTAGGTTACCTGCACTGAAGATGTGACTGTTCCCAAAGACATGTTGTGTCAGCGAGATCAACACGGGCAACAGTGATTCACACCTTTATCAGAATGCTGGAAACTTGCAACTTTCTTTGCCTCCATTTTGGGTTATGGAGGTGAGAAACACTATTGAATTCATGAAATAACTCATGGCAGGAATGTAAGGTGGTGTCCATGTTGATCTCGCTGCAACATCGTGTTCTGAGAACAGGCATGTCAAAAATCACTTCTGAAAGTGAAAAATAACCCTAAATGTTTCCGTTAGTCAACCGTTCCGGAGCGGATAAATGACGCTACACAAGGTTCCGCTGTAACTATATTTTACATTACAAATTCATGGTGCGTGTATTTTTGTAATAAATCCATTTAAGCAACCCATCAATCTGAGAGGCTACTTGGGAGTCGAGCCAAAAGAAGCATCTGAAATTCCCATCACCCCGCAGTTACAGTCCACTTGCATTGGTGCCAAGAGGGCTTGACTTAGGCGGTGAGCAGCAAACCCCTCCAAAAGTTGTCAATCTTGTAGTTTGTCGTTTTATTTACTGTAAATCGGCACAGCTTCACACTCATCTTAATGTCTTCACTGCCTTTGGTTGTTCAAGAAGACAAAACACAATTTATTTGTGTAAAAAAAACCTGATGATTAAATCAGCGTGGCCCCTCACATCTGCAGGTGTCATGGCCGCCATCTCAATTGGATTACAGGCGGCATCTACTGCTGGGACACTTCTGGCGTTCTGCTGATCATTTTGGCGGCAGTGTCACGTGCAGCGACCCCAATATGACGGGCCGTCAGTCAGCATTAGCGCCTTCAGAAGCACGCCGGCCTCGCTGGGAATTGAGGCATTTGCATAGAAAAATTGCTTTTCCACAAAAGGCCTGATTTGCATAATTGCAGAGGACTGACAGGTGAGCGCTTGCAGGACAATTAGCAGGAGCACTGTGTGATACGGATGTGTCAACATGGACCACCACTGTGAGTTTATGAAGCACTTCTCAGGTATTGTGACTGTAGAAAAAGTCACAGACTAATTATAAAAAAAAAAACAATTTGGAGACCCCTGCTGTAATTAGTAGTGCTCTGGAGGATTACGGTGCACTTAATAGAATAAATGCACTGTATGGCAGTGGTCTCCAACCTTTTTGAGAGTGATAGATATTTAAAGCTTTGTGTTATTGTTGTAGTAAACCTTTATTTTACCAGGCAAAACATTAAGAACAAATTCTTATTTACAATGTTGGCCTGAAGTGCTAGAAAACGCTTGCATGATGATGCCAAAATTGCAGCCTTTTCTCATTGTGCCTTTTGCTTTATTTTTTTTTACCATTTTTGTGTCTCTTAATTCATTTTGCTTTTTTTTTAGCAGTGATGCAATGACAAATGAGCCACCCCTATTTTTATGGATCTTCGTCAGGGTAGGCCTTGTAACTACAGTACATCTCTGCTTGTCCGTCAAGTGTCGTGGGCGAGCGAGTGAGCGGGTTGAGGAGAGGGAGAGACTGGTCAATGCAGCCACAGGCCGAAGTTTTTGGAGGTATACGTCCATAGAGTTACATTTGTGCCTTCATTTTGAGGTAGCAAAGGCAGATTTTGAGCCATATTAACATGCAATAAGTACTGACGTGTGCACAGACACGTCGCAGCACTCTTTTGCATTGCGAGGGGATCTGGTGTACGTGCGCTGACACTTCCGGTCGGGTTTTGGGGACTTGGCTCCAGGCTGGAGCTTGCAGGGTGCGTGCCTGCATGTACGGGCATGTTTAGTGGTCCAAATGTGTGCCTGTTGGTCACTCTCCGGGAGGAGTGGGCTCCAGATCGACAGGTTGGTGACCCCTGCTGTACAGTATTGATTTGTTTTTCTCTATGCATGCAACAATGCAATGAATGACTTAATGTTTTCAATGTTGTATCTTTGACTGCATTTGTTAGGCATTTTGTTGAGTCACATTTCGATGCTGGACCTGACGTGAAGAGGGCTAGGTGGGGGGTGGGGCGGGATATATAGGAAAGGGTGCAGAAGAACCTCACAAACATATTTCAACCATATTATAAACAATAACCATGATAACCACAATATCAGGAACAACAAGAGCAGTCAAAGAGCAAAATGAGAAAAAGAAAAAATTTATAAAATTAATAATAACCATAATAAATATATATATACAGTATATATATACATTCATTCATTTTCTATGCCGCTTATCCTCATTAGGGTCGCGGGTATACATATACATATATACATATACATACACACACACCGCACAAATACACATATCCATGCAGTACATACATACATACACACACCGTGTGCATATACAGTATATACTGCTCAAAAAAATTAGAGGAACACTTTGAAAACACATCATATCTAAACAGGAGGGAAATTATCTTGAATATCTTTCCTGATAACGAGTAGCTGATGCATTAGTAACAAAATATGCCACATAATTTGATAGAAATGAAAATTATCACCTTATAGAGGGGGGATATTAAAGACACCCCAAAAATGAAAGTGAAAAAATGATGCAGCAGACTGGTCCATTTTGCCAAAATGTCATTGTAGCAACTCCAAATGATTCCCAGTAGTTTGTGTGGTCCCCACGTGCGGTACCTGGATGCTACAGAGGTTGCACAAGTAGTCCAACTGCTCCAGGATGACACGTCAATACGTACCGTTGCGAGAAGGTTTGCTGTGTCTCCCAGCACTGTCTCAGGAGCATGGATGAGATTCCAGAAGACAGGTAGTTGGACAGGTGGACAGGTGGACAGTTGGACAGCTGGACAGGGCCGTAGAAGGTCCCGAATCCCTGAGCAGACTCGGTATCTGCTCCTTTGTGCAAGGAGGAACAGGATGAGAACTGCCAGAGCCCTACAAAAATGACCTCTAGCAGGCCACTGGTGTGAATGTTTCTGACCAAACATTTTCAAAACAGGCTCCATGAGGGTGGCTTGAGGGCCCGAAGTCCTGTAGTGGGCCCTGTGCTCACTGCCTAGCACCGTAGCGCTCAATTGGCATTTGCCATAGACCACCAGAATTGCCAACTACGCCACTGGCTCCTTGTGCTCTTCACCGATGAGAGCAAGTTCAACCTGAGCATATGCGACAGATGTAAAAGGGTCTGGAGATGCTGTGGAGAACGTTATGCTGCCTACAA
This sequence comes from Oostethus manadensis, assembly GCA_024372805.1. Lineage (NCBI taxonomy): Eukaryota > Metazoa > Chordata > Actinopteri > Syngnathiformes > Syngnathidae > Oostethus > Oostethus manadensis. The sequence goes on along the minus strand of QODF01000022.1, from coordinate 1,614,913 downwards.
CATCATTCAGCATGACCGGTTTGGTGGTCTGTCAGTGATGGTCTGGGGGAGGCAATTCCCTGCAAGGACGCATAGACCTCTACAGGTTAGATAATCGCACCCTGACTGCTATTAGGTATCGGGATGAAATCCTTGGACCCATTGTCAGAACCTACGCTGGTGCAGTGGGACCTGGGTTCTTTCTTGTCGACGACAAAGCCCCACCTCATGTGGCTAGAGTATGCAGGCAGTTCCTGGAGGATGAAGGAATTGATACCACTGACTGGCCCCCACGTTCACCTGACCTAAACCCAATAGAACACCTCTGGGACATGTTTAGGTCCATCCGGCACCGCCAGGTTGCTCCTCAGACTGTCCAAGAGCTCAGTGATGCCCTAATCCAGATCTGGGAGGAGACCCCCCCAGGACACCATCCGTGGTCTCATTAGGTGGATGCCTCGACGTTGTCAGGCATGCGTACAAGCACGTGGGGGCCACACAAACTACTGAGAATCATTTTGAGTTGCTACAATGACATTCTGGCAAAATGGACCAGTCTGCTGCATCATTTTTTCATTTCATTTTTGGGGTGTCTTTGATTTCCCCCCTCTATAGGGTAATCATTTTCCATCCATCCATCCATTTTCTACCGCTTATCCGAGGTCGGGTCGCGGGGGCAGCAACCTAAGCAGGGAAGCCCAGAGGTCCCTCTCCCGAGGGAGCGCTCTCTAGTACTTCCTCTAAGGACCCCAAAAAGGGCGGGTATTCTGAACTGCCATTTGGCACATAAGCGCAAAAAACAGTCAGGATCCGTCCCCCCACCCGAAGGCGTAGGGAAACTACCCTCTCGCTTACTGGGTTAAACTCCAACGTGCAGGCTTGGAGCCGGGGGGCAACAAGAATTGCCACCCCTGCTCGTCGCCTCTCATTGCCAGCAACACCAGAGTGGAATGAAGTCCAGCCTCTCTCGAGAGGACTGGTTCCAGAGCCCTTGCTGTGCGTTGAGGTGAGTCCGACTATATCTAGCCAGAATTTGTCCACCTCACGCACCAGCTCAGGCTCCTTCCCCGCCAGAGAGGTGACATTCCACGTACCGACATCTAGCTTCTGTAGCCGAGGATCGGACCGCCAAGGCCTCTGCCTCCAGCCGCTCTCTTTGCACCCGACTTCTTTGGCCCCTCCCACGAGTGGTGAGCTCATGGGAGGAATCATTTTCATTTCTATCAAATTATGTGGCATCATTTTGTTACTAATATATCACCTACTTATTATCAGGAAAGATATTCAAGATAATCATCCCCCCCCCTGTTTAGATCTGATGTGTTTTCCAAGTGTTCCTCTCATTTTTTTGAGCAGTGTACATACAATGTATGAGCTGTGCGCCCCTTCATGCATTTCCTTCTCCTGCAAATAAGAAACAAGACGCTAAATGAAACACGCATGCGCAGACCTGGCAACACGGGCCGCTAGCCAACCGGTGTTAGCCAAGCTAGTTTCCACTTAGCAGAAGAACATACAGTAGTTGCAAAGTGCACAATACAATACAACATTGGTGGAATCCCTCATCAGACAGTAACAATGTAGCAACCACAACTGCATGGACGTTAAATCACAACTTCACACATTTCACGTCTTACCTCGTCCACACCAGATCGCGCGCGCCCCGTAACGTCATTACGTCTTTACGTCATTACGCGCTCCGGCACCCAGACTGACGCAGAATCACATGACGCAAACATACAAAAATAGTACAAAAATATATGTACATACAAATTATCACAACAATACTGTTAAGTGTTTTGGTGAAATTAAACGTCATCTTAAACTCGTTACACTAACAAATACAAAGTTCATACCGCTCAGGAATCTAACATGCCAGCCAAAATTCTCAGAGAAAGTTTGGAAAAATTACATCATTTTATGGGGCAGCTTTGCAGTCCAACTGTATGTAACCCGCTCCGCGTCGCACTGCCCGCACCGGGGCTAGAACACAGCACCTTCGTAATGGGAGGCGAGAGCGCTGACCACTCGGCCAAAATTGCAGGCAGTCCGCCGGGCGTTGAGCGCAGCTCTTTAGGCAGAGGGAGTGCGGTGAACAGCGTACACTTGGGCAGCCGCCCTATATAAAATATAGCTTATGAGTGAGAGAGGGCGCTATTGAGCAATGAATCCAACCAGCGTTAGAACAAGTGGAATCACAATAACCAAAGTAATCCTACATGCACACAAATACGGATTTTTCTAAATAATATTTTCTTTGCGTTTTGGCATTTCGTCCACACACAAAGGGGTTTTTGTTCCTAAAAACGGAGCTTTTAGAAGACGCGGTGTTTGTGTGTTGACAGGTGTGGTTTGCCTCATAAGAAATGTGCATCATTATTTAGCAACAGAACACGAGGTTGCAGTCGTTTACTGTGGCTAATTTGTTCCAGACCCGACCGCGATAAGGGTGAAGGATTTAATATTATTAAATGGAATATTTTTGTAGTTGTAGCATAGAAAACATGTTTATGACCTTCTAAACACAGTTTTTAACATGAATAGAGCCCTGTAGAAATGAAATAACACCCCTATGTCACCTCAAACCTTCTATTATTCGTGGTTTACGCCACATTGTGCAATGCGCAGGCTACAGAATCACTGCAGGGACTCGAGAAACATACACGATGGGAGTAAGTTAACAAGCTGTAAGGTTTCAAATTGAGTGGGGAAGAAGGACAAAATAAAAAGCCAAAAACTTACCACTTGTACACCCAATGGGAGAACTTTTTTCACCATCATGTCAGACACGCCATGGCTGACTCTATATGGTGTTAAGGGAATGTAATTAAGGTGATGTGGTTTCAATTCAACAGTACTGATGCTGAGTGGCCAGAATAATTCGTATGACTTGTCTTTCAATATTTTTTGATTTATAATAGACCACATTCTTACACAAAACAGTGATGATCATTTATTAATTAATGAATGTTTAAAAAACTGCAATAGAGAAAGGGAGTGATGGTCGAACTGTGAAATGGTGAGGAACGACAATTTTGACTTAGGCGGGACGGACTCTTAATTAAAAAAAAAAAAGTATAACATTTCCTAGGGCTCAGTGTAAGCGAGCGCTGATTTTAAAGATACTGTACATGTCATTGTAAATGTAATATCTCACTATATTGATGAACAGATGCCTTATAATGTGCAACATAGTCAGCTATAGTTGCTTTTTCAGGTATCTCATTGGCCAAAATGTGCATGATGAATTGTGGTGAACTGTTTTGTGTGCGTGTGTGAGATTATCCGTGTTTGTGTGGACATAGCCCAAAACACACCTGATCCTCAAGAGACGGATGAAGACCAACTCAGACAAGGCCATGCTGACCCGAGAAACCACATCAAAGAGAAGGATCAAAACAAGATGTCCATGCAGGTCAAGACACATATCTGTTAGTCTGAGCTTGAGGAAAATCTTTTGAGGAGCCGTGATGCACCAAGACGTCCTCCCTTCTCCAGAACATTTCTGTTTCAATCAATCAATCTCACTGTAAAAAAAAAAAAAAAGTAAGGCAGTGAATCTGAAATTGACAACCTCTTTTTTTAAATTATACTTAAAGAGACACATTAAAAGAGTGGTTCTTCCGGGATCACTAAGAGAAAGATAAGTGTATGAAGCTGCATGGGCCATTTTGATATTTTTAAAGCTATAAAAAACAAGTTGCAGTCGTCCACATTGCGGCTTTAACCAGCTAATATTTTAATTAATAAATAATACTGTTTTGTGGTGGAATATGGCCTATACTATTAATCAAACAATATACATGTTTAAGTCAATTTTATGGGTTTCTTTTTGCTTAAATTGAGCATTTTCAAGCATAGAATGGTTAACTGACTTCTCTGTGAAACAGAACGAGAGTCACCCTGGCTCCATCGCGCCTCGTGCATGCGTGATTCATGGATGCGTAGAGCTCCATTATGCTCTCAGTGTGCCACGGAAGCTGACTGTGCACTGACAGCTTGTGACTACTTAGGGGTGGGGCGGACTTTTAAGGAGCACCCACCACTGCTCAGGGAGATCAGAAACTGTATGTGCTTTCACCCCAAAAATAAGAAAAGCCCCCAACAATGGCAAAAAACGCTAGTTGCTTTTGAAAAAATCTGTCACCAAAAGTGTTGCCAGATTTACCGACAAAGTTGCCAAGTTGGCAACACTGGCATTAGCTAGTAGGACTACTTGTTTAACTTATCACACGTCGTTTTTCCGTCACACGTTCTGACACTAACAAGTAAGTGGCCGAGTACGAATGAGGCTTGAGTGTAATGAGTAGTAATTTAATGTTTTACGTTTATGTTTTAATCCTAATAAAATGTATTCCTTAAAACAGGGCAAGATCCACACCAGCAGCATTGCACGTGTGTGATTCATGGATGCGTGGAGCTCCCCTATGCTCACAGCTATCAGTGTTCTGCAGGAGCTGACAGTGCGTGACGGCTTGGGGTGGGGCACACGTCTCAGCAGCACCCACTGCTGCTCAGTGAGAACAGAAACTGCTGAGCAATACGTACTTTTAAGTTCCCAAATACCAGAAAACTCTCCAACGCCAGAAAAAGTAGATAGATTTGTTGCTAGTAGCTTTTGACTACTACGCCTAAACTAAACTAAACTACGCCGCCACAAGGGTTTGCAATGTGTCACTCTGCAGTCACCCGTCCTAAAAAGGGGACCATTGCCCAGGTCTGCTAGTCCAGAGGTACTGATCTCGTCTTCCATGCAATGTTGCAGACACGTATCAGCCAAAACAGTCCCTCAACATCCAGAGCTTTAAGGAACTCAGGGAGAAACTCATCCACCCCCGGAGCTTTGCCACTGGGGAGTGTTTTGACTTTGACGTAGTGGTGTGATTTACAATATCACTAATTTACAACAAGAAAAAAGACAAATTTTTAAAAATGTGAAAATGGTATTTTAAAAAGAAAAAAGTACAATAATAACAGCATTAAAATAAATTAATTCTGAGGAACTATTATATGAATGAAAACTTAATTCACCGAAGTATTGAAAGTATCAATATTTTGATATGAGAATCAATTCTAGAGCATGAAAGGCTGGTGTAGGCAGTATGGATTTTTTAGCACTGATCTGCACAGTACTTCCGCTTAACGGAGTTATTGAGGTGAAAACTGTATGAAATTCAAGACTAACTCAAGGCTTAACAAGATGGTGTTCATCTTCCTGTGACGCGGTGCGGTCGGACCTTGTTCTGGAATCCCAAGATGCAAAGGAGCCAAGGGCTGTGTCCAAACAATCTTTATTAATTTTTACCAAGTGTCCAACAAAAATCGATGGTGTCACAGGTAAGGGGTTTAACAGAATTGACACCGCGGAAAAGGCACAAGGAATATATCATCCCAGCAAGAAGCCTCCCCGCGGCGCTATAAGCCGAACAGCCGTGGACCTCAGACTTGGACTGGATGGCACCTTAAAGAACCAACCGAAAACTCTTGTAAGGACCATGAGAAGAGTGTCGAGGTGACTCAGGGAATTAGGAATAGCCGAGTGCCATCCACTTCTTCTTCTTCTTGCTTGTTTTTTTATTGGCGGTTGGCAAGCAACTTATGGTGTGCATTACCGCCACCTTCTGATATGGAGTGTGGATCGAAATGCTAACATATATATACATACATATATATATATATATACACATACATATATATATATATACATACATATATATATATATATACACATACATATATATATATACATACATACACATATATACATATACACATACAATATACATACATATATACATACACACACACATATACATATACATACACATACATATACACCTTTAACTTAATTAATACTACTATTAATCTGATCCCCTACACTCTTTTATGTAAACCTGTTTTCCTCAAGAATGTGTGCAGTTCCCTAATCCCTATATGCTTTGAATCTACCCTTAATATATCCTCAACTGCCATCCTGATATTCTCTCTTTCTAATTTCCTCTTCATTTTTTCCCTTTCATGTTTGTACTTACTTCAATAAAGTAATACATGCTCTATGTTTTCTACTTTATTACAATAGTCACACATACCCGTACTATGTTTACCTATTAATTTTAGAGAACTATTTAAATATGTATGTCCAAACCTCATTCTTGTGATAATATCTTCTTCTTTCCTATTTCTACTAGCTTCCCCTCTTACTCCTACATACCTCTGAATCTTATAATACTGTCTACCTTTTGCTTCATTATTCCATTTCTCCTGCCACCTTTTCAGTCTCATCTTGTTTTTGGTTAACAGTCACATGAAGATTCACATCTTCAGTGAAGGTGAAAGTATTCTTGAATGTTGGTTTACCTCCTTCATTGATCATATACAGACCTGATCAAAATCTTGAGGCCAGTTAACAAATTGCTTGAATTGACCTTTTGCACATTTGGATCTCAATGAGATTTGAAGTAGAGCTACAATATGCAAAAGCAAGAAGAGGGAGTGTGACACTTTGAAAAAGTCATTTATTGAAAACATCAATTCAACTAAAATCATCAACTGAGATAAAAAGTTTAGGACCATTGCTAAAAAAAACGACAAAAAACTCTCCAAACCAGAGCAAAAAATGTTCTCAGTAGGACTCAGTAATGAGTAGCTCCACAGTTTTTGTTAATCAAAACCTCAAAAATTGTTTGGGCATGCTTGATGTGAGTATTTCCAGGAAGCTAGAGGGAACATTGCTCTAAGTGGTGAAGATGGCTTCACAAAGGACATCAGCTGTCTGGAACTGATGGCCATTTTTATAAACTTCCCTTTCCATCCATCCCCAAATGTTCTCTATGGGATTTAAATGAGGGGAACATGCAGGATGGTCCAAAAGAGTGATGTTATTCTCCCTGAAGAAGTCCTTCGTCAAGCGACCATTGTGAACTGCAGCGTTGTCCTGTTGAAAAACCCATCTGTTACCACACAGACGAGGGCCCTCAGGGATGAGGGATGCCCGCTGCAGCATCAGCCCCTAACCGGCCGCCGTTTGACGACCCTGCACCACCTGAAGCTCCAGTGTTCCACTGAATGAAAAAGCACCCTAGATCATGATGGACCCACCCCCCTTAGAAAAAACATCTAAGGTGGGATCTCTTTGTCATGCCAGTAATGTTGGATGCCATTTGGACTGTCAAGATTTTTTTTTTTCCCCTTCAGAGAATACAACTTTTTTCCACCTTTCACTCTCCCATGTGTGATGCTCCCTGGCAAAGCTTTTTCAAAGTGCTTTTTGTCACACTCCCCCTTCTTGCTCAGGCATATTGTAGCTCTACTTAAAACATCAGTAAGATCCAAATGTGCACAAGGGTAATTCTAGCACTTTTTCAACTGGTCTTAAGATTTTTGGTCAGGTCTGTACATGCATTTAGTGTATTTACTGTATATGCATTTAAAATGGCTTTTTTGCAAATTAAACTGTAATTTTAATGGTATAAAAGCGTGTTTTGTGTGTTGTGCTTTCTGGAACTTAATATCTGGATTTATATTATTTGTTATGGGAAAAATTGATTTGTATAGCGTTTGTTTTGGTTAGTGTCAGACATTCTGTAAAAATGATGCTAAGCAAGGTTCCAATGTATTTGAAAAGTTTTTTACACAATTTAATTACTGTACTCTTTTTGTGTTACTGAGCAACCGCTCTGCATTACAGTGTCAAAATGTGCATACTGTGTAAGTACACAGTATACTGACAGTATACTGACAGAGGTATTGCATTTGACACACAGTAATTGTCGACAGTCTCCATTGTGATGGACACAAAGAGAAGGTGGCGGCAGTTGCTGTCCGCTCATCAGCATTTCAGATTGGCTCCTGGCAGCAAGCATCCATAATGCATCACACATCTCCTAGCAACAGCAGGGGTCTTAGCAACAGGATCTTAGCAACAGCCACAAACAGCCGCCTCCTCGCTCACCGGCCAATGAGGGAGCGGAGAGATGGAGCCAGGAGCGCCAATCCGCGAGATCAGGGTCTGTCACACTGTGCTGGAGGGAGGGGGGCGTGTTTCCTTGCACAGCTGATTGGGTTCATTCACACACCCACACACACACACACACACACACACACTCACACATTGATTCAACATGTTGATGTTACAGAGCTTGAAAAATGTGAAAGGTTAAATTTAGGCACTTCATTATTGTAAATATTATATTATAATTACATATTATAATGATTATAATCAACACATTTTAGCTACTGTGAAAAATGACATTTGTTAACACATTATATTATATTTCTATTTGCAAATGATAGAAATGTATCATTTGTGATTATTATAAAGCTATCCATTTTGGTTAAACATTAATTATTGGAAAAACCAGTTACTCTGTTCTGCTGAATATACTGTCCATCCATCCATCCATTTTCTATACTGCTTACCACATATTGCAATTCATCGTAAGCACATGGAGGATGTCGGTTTGGGTTTCACAGCCTTTTTTATGTCAAATACACAACTTGGGACCTGGTTGTTTCTTCAGTGTCATGCTTTCAAATGTTAATGATGGCTAACGCTAATGTCAGGAGAGAGGAAAAGAAACAGAATGAGAGAAAGTTACATCAATGACTTGTAATGCATTGGAGGCTTTTTTAAACATGTGGCCTCTCATCCCGAAGAAATACAGGAAACGTTTGCATCGACGGGGCCAAAAGGTTGGCCTCTTATCTGGAGGTTGGAGGATGTGGATCCAAATATTGATTATTTTGATAACAGTATATCGGTTTGAAACTGATGTGATGAGATTGTAGTTCTCTTCAGTATTTTTTTTTCACAAAGACATGTGTGTTTTGACAGTTGACAGTTGTATTTGTATATTACTGTATAGTTTACAAAGTCAGGAAACAAGCTGTTGGACACAAGAGTTCTTTTTTATAGTTATTTTGCTCACACTATTGTACAGTACAGTATGTAATATTATGCATAATTGTATGTAAAATCAAAGTTTGTGTATCTAAACGTGTCAAGCTTTAAGGAAAAAAATGTATTTGATATTTGTAGCTTTTTTTTAATGAATGGCATTAAAACCCAATGCAATTTAGGTGAAAGTATGCTGTGTATCTCTGGGTATTTACACTAGCTCGTGAAGCCTTGGGTAATAACTGACAAAGCATTTGTGTTTCTAATAAGTCGATAAAAAGGAGCTGTCAGCCGCAAATGAATGCGGAACCCAAGTTTGTTTCAGCTTGAGGTGACAAACAGTTGGCTGGACATTCACCTTCAAGATATTTGGGTAGAGGACAGAGTTAAGGGTTCTATTTGTCACCGCAAGTCTTCCAGGTCCTAAAGCAGCAAAACCATCACACTACCACCGCTATATTTTACTGTTGGTGTGATGTTCTTTTGTAAAGGGACACACATTTTCCAAAAATTTCATTTTGTGTCTCATCAGACCACAAAATATTTTACCAAAGGTCTTGTGTTTTGCTTTTATTGTGGAGTCATGAACACCGATTAAGTGCTTTAAGTGTTTTATGGTCTATGAACTTGCTTTTTATAAGTCCCATATGACCTCGTCATCCACATGTTTCCTGATGGTTCCTCTCTATGTTCAGCATCACCACAAGAAATGCGGATTCATAGGCACACATGGTTTTATGGCCTTCCCTCTCAATTCAAACAACGCAGCATGCCCAAATATCCAAGTTCTTCAGTGTTTCATTGTCGCTGTGGAGTTGAAAATTGGCCGGTCCAGTCAGGACCAACTTGCACAGATTTGCTAGCACAGTACATGTTTATGGATGAAATGGAAAACCCCCTCAATGTACAACAGGAACTATTGTAAACAGTAAGGGGGTGTCATGAACACCATAATACTGCTCCTGTACCCAGCACCGCCCTATCCAGCGCCCCTCGTCATTTGCATTTATATTGAATTAGAAGCCAGCGGAGGCAGCCGAGGATGATTCTAATGGGAGATTACGGGCCGCCATTATGTTGTGTAATTACAAAGAGCGAGAGTTTGCTGAAGGGGGTGGGGGGACGGGACGGGGGGCAGTCTTCCGATGCTCAAATCTTAGGATCTATCTATCTATCTATCTATCTATCTATCTATCATTATATCTATATAATATATATATATATATATATTATATCTATCATACACCCCCTCCCCCATACACACACACACACACACACACACCTGTCAACATCGAGGAGGGGTGGATCGTCACATTATTATTTATAGGCGACACACATGAAGAGAATTTACTGCTTCCAACATACGCAACATCCAAGAGGTCAACTTGGTAGGATGTCTTGTCTTGTTTTCGCAGACAGACATAAATAGAGAGCTAGATGGCCAGCGCCAGTAGATATTAGAGAAGACAATAGCGCCGCCCAGTGTTTAGTGTGTGCTACAACAGGCTAGGGGAAGCCGGTAGAATAGTTTGACAATTAGGGAGCTGGATTTGTATTTATAGCTGCAATAACAAATCATGGATGTCGTTCTTTTTATTTGGTGTAATTTCTCACTTGTAGGATTGTTATTGTGGGGAACTTTTATTGCGAAGGTTCCTTGACATAGGAAGTATGCGTTGTCACGCGCCGTTTCCGGTTTTCTTCCTGTTCGTCCTTGGGCTTAGCTGCCCTTTTGCCCACGTGTTCTGTGGATCTTTTGGTGCCGTTGCTTCGGTTCGGTCCCGGTCATGAGTGCAGTGATTCCGCGTATAGAGCAGCTGTCTTCCCGCGTAGTTCGGGTTTTGGGCTGCAATCCTGGACCGATGACGCTGCAGGGAACAAATACCTACCTGGTCGGCACCGGGGACAGGTGACACGCAGGACATGTTGGGACATGTTCCTTTTCTCATTTCAGCTGAGTTTATCATAGACGGAATGTAGATTAAACCGCCAAGCTTACACGAAGAAGTACGACAGACGCCATCGTTATACTTTTTCGGTATTAAATGCACCAGAATTATTACAAGCAATACATGTTGTAACTGCAAATGCGTATAAGAAACGGGGTCGGCATTGCCTGGGGTGGTAGTAATGTTTATTATTCCTACTGTCCTCTAGGTAATGAACATATCCTATTTGTATTTTCTCCAGACGGGTGCTTATAGACACTGGCGAGCCTGCTGTGCCGGAATACATCAGCACTCTGAAGGAGGCACTGAGGAAGTTCAAGGCAGGCATCCAAGAGATTCTCGTCACTCACTGGCATCACGACCACACGGGCGGCGTGGAGGACATCTGCAGAGACATCACTGGTGAGAGCACATCTACAATTGTCAGGGTCGGCAAGTGAGGCAGAGGCTCACTGCCCCTTGGTGGTCTTTGCTTTCCACTGCATGTGAATAGTGGAAAAAAAACCCTTATGAATAGATTTTTCCATTTGACTTCTGTGGTACATCTTTGCATTGATTTTCTTTTTCAATTGAATAATTTTAATGATTTAATCATTAAAATAGCTGAATTTTCATATTTCCTGTTCAAATGCATAGGAAGCGCGTTGAGTCATCGCTCTCATGGTGTTTCAAGCGACCACACACACATCCATTTAGGCAGGCTGTGATTGGTCCGGGGCTTCACACAGAGACCTTGGTGTTTCTTCATTGGATCGCCATTTGTATATGTTTTATCACACATGTACTGTATGTACTGAAGTTTAACAGACTGTCTAATGTAAAAGTTGGTGACATTAATTCTTTCTTATGGACCAGAAACACCATTAAAAGCGCACAGTGGAGTCTGGTATGAACCGTGCCGCACCAGCATGTGGCAGCAATGAGTTGAGTGCCATGGAGCTCCAGACGTCACGTGACTGATCCGCGTGCGTTTGCTTACAGTCATGTCGGCAGGATAGCAGTAAGCGTAGAAGAAGATGCTCATAAAAAAAAAAAAATCAGCATGTAACATTAGCTTATTTCCCTTATAGTAATGCTTATAGTAATGAATGGATAGGCACGTAGAGCCCTATGATTTCCGCGTAAACAGAATTGCGGACGTAATCATTGAATTGGCCAAAAAAAAACGAATTTACCGTTAAACGCGGAATTTCGCGAAAATTGGGATCATGTGAATGAAATGCTGTCATCATGAGAAGCAATGTTCATGTGTGGAATTTTATACCCGGTGGACAGCTAACTTGCTATCTTGCTGTCGGAATTACAAACACTAAACCGCCTGCCCCAATGTTGAAATGACGATAAACACCGGCGAAAGGTGGTGGAACCTCCTGTTAGCTTCGCTTCCCTTCACGCTTCGTGATGGAAGCTGGCATGCTAGTGTGGTTGTGTGTGTAAAACGGAAAAAACGGAATTTGAAAAAAAATAACAGATTTCATGGGGCCCTAGGTATGTTTTAAAATGCATTATCATGCATTGTATTTGTGTGTTGCCAGGTTCTGATGTCAGAGTCAGGAAACTTCCTCGTTCCATCCAGTTTCAGGAGGCATCTGAAAACATGAAGTACATGTACTTGGAAGATGGAGATGTAGTCCAGACGGAGGGAGCGACTCTCAAGTCAGCTGAGAAGTTTAAAGGTTTTAATAAAGTGAGGAGATGTTAACATGTTATTTTGTTTTTGTCTCAGGGTTCTTTTCACGCCAGGCCACACAGACGACCACATGGCACTTCTTCTAGAGGAGGAGCAGGCAATCTTCTCTGGTGATTGCATCCTGGGAGAAGGCACAGCCGTCTTCGAGGACCTTCACGACTACATGAAGTCACTGAAGATCCTGCTGGATGTCCAAGCCGACCTCATCTATCCTGGTGAGTGGAAACAAGGACTTTGTCATTTATTTCTCAGTGAATTAAGCGTGGATAAACATTCATTCATGTTTTATTTATTCAGGGAGGGTCAGATGAGAGCAAGCATTCTTTTACAATAATGCCCTCATTATAAATAAACCATTAAATCAATACAAATGTAAAAATAACATAATTAAAAACAACAATTTAAAAGCACTTTCAAAATGAACAGAGTTCATGATAAAATACTTGGAATCATTAAAAGTAAAGCATTCACCTAGAGCTGTGATAAATTAAGGATATTAGGAGCAATGGGAAGTTTTCCACTGTATTTCTTAAAGCAAATTTGTTACATAAGTAGGTAGCTAATGCAAAGAGACCTGATTAAACACTAAATACTGTAAAGTCTTGCTCTCCTCAGAGCGAAGAAGCAACATTCTGATACATTCGATGGCGTTGGGTCATAAACCCATCAGATTATTTGTGACAATCATATTTTTCGGTTTGTCTGGATTTAGGTTGGCAAAAGTGATTGCCAACAATCAGACTAGATTTTGCATTGTCCCTACTAGGGGTGTCTTAGAGTAGTCGACTGACTGTTGACTGTTTGATACAAAAACAGCCTAATTTTTGTTATTTAAGGAATCGAAAGTGACGTGCGTGTTTAACAGAAGACCAATACTCACCACGCAATAATAAAATCACCTGCATTTCAGTGGCACAATCCATAGAAGCTGAAGTGAGCGCTAGTTTTGAACCAAGGACGTTAAATGCATATGACTGTCAATTCAGCCGTAAATGAATTGAACAGGATACCATCAAGCAGAAAGTCCACCATGATGGTGAGCAAGAGTGGTGGGCAGGGCTGGGAACACAACAACGTACAATGTATTCACTAGCTCATCCTCATTAGGTTTGTGGGTGTATGCTGGACACCTTCCCGGCTAACTTTGTGTGAGAGGCGGAGTACACCCTTGATTGGTATCCAGCCAATCACAGCCTATGTATATAGACAAAGAAGCATTCATACCGCATATATATCCATCCATCCATTTTCTATGGCACTTATCCTCACTAGGGTCATGTGGGTATGCTGGAGTCTATACCAGCTGACTTTAGGCGAGAAGCGGGGTGCACCTAGAAATTGTCGCCAGCCAATCAACACATTGACTCATAATGGCTACAAAGAAATCATTCAAAGTGAAGAAGTATTTTGAAAAGGTTAAAGATGATTCCAAAAAGTAAAAGTGCAACGGGTGTCAGCATGGTCTTGCCGTATCATTTCAAACAAGTAAGGCTGTTATGTCAACTTCATTTTATATCCAGAAAGCTAATTTCAATGAAATTAGGCTTCTAACTGAGAGTTTTGGTAATTTATTGTTTTTCAGGCCATGTTTTTCTCATTTTGTGTGCACGTTGCTAAAGTGTGTTTGCCCACTTGCAGAGAGCGACCATTAATTTAAGGCTCCTTGTTTATTTGTTTGTTTGTGTTCAAAAAAATTTGAAAAGTTCTGAATGGATTTGGATTACATTTTCAGGAATTATAGGAAATGGAATATGGAAGAACTGATGACATTTTTAAAGGATTCTTTTTATATTGCCAGTGTTATGATTTGCCCAATACTTGGTCTGCTGTCCTCTGCTGTTTCCTTGCAGCCCTGCCCACTCATCTGGCCAGCATACCCGCATCTCGTCTACAGTTAGGCCTTCTTAAGCCATTCATTTTGCTAGTCTGTGCCAGATTGTTGTTTCTATCTCTCCAGCTTTGTGCAAGTTCCTGCCACATTTGCCAGCTATTGTTGCTACCCTTATTCCCTGCTGCCAACTGTTTTCCTGTAACTATGGCGCTTGGCGGAGGTCTGTGCTCTGCAAGTGCTTTTCTACTTTAGCTTGCTTTCTGTGTCGCTAAATAAATGAAATACTGGGTGGCGGACGAAGGCAGGATCCTTGGCGGTCCGATCCTTGGCTACAGAAGCTAGCTCTGGGTACGTGGAATGTCACTTCTTTGGTGGGAAGGAGCCTAAACTGGTGCGTGAGGTGGAGAAGTTCTGACTAGATATAGTTGGACTCACCTTGACGCACAGCAAGGGCTCTGGAATTAGTCCTCTCGAGGGGGCTGGACTCTATTCCACTCTGGCGTTGTCAGCAATGAGACGCGACGGGCAAGGGTGGCATTTCTTGTTGCCCCCCGGCTCCAAGCCTGTACATTGGAGTTTAACCCGGTGAACGAGAGGGTAGCTTCCCTCGACCTTCGGGTGGGGGGAAGGGTTCTGACTGTTCTTTGCGCTTTTGCGCCAAACAGCAGTTCAGAATACCAGCCTTTTTTGGATTGCTGGAGGGAATGCTGGAAAGTGCCTCCTCGGGGGATTCCCTTGTTCTCCTGGGGGACTTCAACGCTCATGTTGGCAGCGACAGTGAGACCTGGAGAGGTGTGATTGGGAGGAACTGCCCCCGTGATCTGAACCCGAGCAGTGTTTTGTTACTGGACTTCTGTGTTCGTCACGGATTGTCTATAACGTACACCATGTTCAAGCATAAGGGTGTCCACATGTACATTTGGCACCAGGACATCCTGGGCCGCAGTTCGATGATTGACTTTGTGGTCGTGTTGTCAGACTTGCGGCCACATGTTTTGGACATTCGGGTGAAGAGAGGGGCGGAGCTGTCAACCCATCACCACCTGGTGGTGAGTTGCTTCCGATGGTGGGGGAGGATGCCGGTCAGACATGGCAGACCCAAACGCATTATGATAGTCTGCTGGGAACGTCTGGAAGAGTCCCCTGTCAGAAGGAGTTTCAACTCCCACCTCCGGGAGAGCTTCGACCATGTTCCGAGGGAGGCAGCGTAAATTGAGTCTGAGTGGCCCATGTTTCGTGCCTCCATTGTTGAGGCGGCCGATCGGACCGAAAGGACAAGATTGCGGGTACAAGCAGGCGAAATGAGTTTTCTCCGCAGGGTGGCTGGGCTCTCCTTTAGAGATACTGTAGGGTGAGAAGCACTGTCATCCGGGAGAGACTCGGAGTAGAACCGCTGCTCCTCCGCATTGAGAGGAATCACATGAGGTGGCTGGGGCATCTGGTTAGGATACCTCCTGGATGCCTCCTTGGGTAGGTGTTCAGGGCACGTCCGGTAGGAGACCTCGGGGAAAACCCAAGACACGTTGGAGAGACTATGTCTCTCAGCTGGCCTGGGAACGCATCGGGATCCGCTGGGAGGAGCTGGACAAAGTGGCCGGGGAGAGGGAAGTCTGGGCTTCCCTGCTTAGGCTGCTGCCCCGTCGACTCGACCACGGATAAGCAGAAGAATGTGGACGGATGAAAAAAGTTATTTCTCGGGATCGTTAGTAGCTCTGTTCTTAAAAAAAGCTCAAACTCATTCGACTATTAGTCGACTATGGACAAAGCTCACGAATCAGATTCGACTATAAAAATCCTTTGTCCTAGCCTTAGCCCTCATAACGCAACAAGGCAGCAATTTCAGGTTGTAACCATGGGTTGTCTCTGTTCTTTTCTGTTAATTATTTCTCAAAGGCTGTTTATCAGCAACGGAGTTAGAGGTTTTACATGAGGATCAAGGATCAAGACGTTCAGGTCAGATGAGGGAAGGTTTGCTCTGTTCTACTTTGTATGTAGGTCACGGTCCGGTGGTTCAGGACGCTAGTTCAAAGATCCAACATTACATCAGCCACCGGGACGAGAGAGAGCAGCAGATCCTAGAGGCCATTATTGCAGGAGCAGGAACGTCTTTCTCCTCCATGCAGCTTGTCAAGATTGTCTACAAGGTCTTGACAAAACACATTGTTGCCCATATGATGTATGATCTCATACAGTGAGGCCAATAAGTCTTTGATCATTGTGATTTTGCAAGTTCTCCCACTTTCATCATTGGTGCAATTCCCTCTGAGAGACAAAATCTTTAAAAAAAAACAAATCCGGAAATCACATTGTATGATTTAAAAAAAATAAATAATTAATCATTATGTCAAACAAATGTTTGATCACTTGCTTACCAGCCAGATTTTGGACCCTCAAAAGACCTGTTATTCTGCTGTTAAATAGTCCAACTAAACTCTGCTCATCATTCTAAATTGGTAACATGTGTTTGAGCTTGTTAGCTTTCATAAAGACACCTGTGCACCCCACAATTAGTCAGAAGTCTGACTACCAGCATGAATAAAGGCAAATAGCTGTCAAAGACACGAGACAAAATTGTAGACATCCAAAAGGCTAGAAAGGGATAGGGCACAGATGCCAAGCACCTTGGTTATAAAAGAACAACTGTTGTAGAATTTGTCAGAAAATGGAAGAGGCTGATAACTGTCAGTGTTCCTTGGACTGGCGCCCTGTGTAAGAGCTCACCTTGTGGGGTATAACTGATGCTACGAAAGGTGAAGAATCAGCCCAGAACTACAAAGCAGGCGCTGGTCTATGAAGGCTGCTATCAGTAATACACTAAGACGTTCCATTCCATTCCATACCATTTTTTTCCGCTTTGAGGTCCAGGTTGCAGGGGAATAGTAAACGCTAGTGTGCCTGTTACATACATTTTCTTCCGCATATCCGGGTCTGGGATAGTAGGGAAGTCCAGACTTCACGGTCTCCGGCGACCTCTTCCAGCTCCCCTGGGAGGACACCAAAGGACACCAAGGTGTTCCCAGGCCAGCTGTGAGATATAGTCCCTCCAGTGTGTCGTAGGTCTTCCCTGGGGCCTTCTCCTGGCTAAGCATGCCCGAAACACCTCACCAGGGAGGCGCCCGGGAGGCATCCGGACTAGATCCCCATGCCACCTCAACTGGCTCCTCTCGATGTGAAGGAGCAACGGCTCTACTCTGAGCTCCTCCCGGATGGCCAAGCTCTTTACCCTATTGTTTAGGGTGAGTTCAGCCACCCTATGGGGAAAACTCATTTCCGCCGCAAGTATTCGCAATCTCGTTCTTTCGGTCATGACCCTAAGACGTCAAGGTTTAAAATCATCCATTGCACGGAAGGTTCCCCTGCTTAAGTCAGCCCATGTCAAGGCCTGTCTGAAGTTTGCCAAGGACCATGTGGATGATCCAGAGGAGTCATGGGAGAAAGTCTTGTGATCAGATGAGACCAAAATAGAACTTTTTGTCTCAACTCCATTCAAGGTGTTTGAAGGAAGAAAGATGAGTATCATCCCAATAATACGATACCTACAGTGAAGCATGGTGGAAGCATCATGCTCTTGGGGCCAGGAAACTGCATTGTATTAAAGGAGAAGATGAACAGGGCCATGTATTGTGAGATATTGTGCAGGCAAAAACCTCCTTCCCTTGGTCAGAGCATTGAAGGGGTTGCGGCTGGGTCTTCCTACATTACAATGACCCGAAGCGCACAGCCAGGAAAACCAAGCAGTGGCTCCGTAAAAAGCTTATCAAGGTTCTGGAGTGGCATAACCAGTCTCCAGACCTATATCCAATAGGAAATCTTTGGAGGGAGCTAAAATTCCATGTTGATCAGTGACAGCCTTTAAACCTGACAGATCTGGAGATGGTCTGTGTGGAGGAGTGGGCCAAAATCCCTGATGCACTTTGTGCAACCCTGGTGAAGAACTACAGGAACCAAAAGGCTTCTGTACCAAATATTAAAATTGTTTGACTCAAGGGATCAAACACTTTTTTGACACAGTGCTATGCAAATAAATTGTTTAAAAAAATCATACAACATGATTTCTGGATTTTTTCTTTGCAGGGAAATTGCACCACTGATGAGAATTTTAGGCCCCTCCAAGATTTCTAAGTGGGAGAACAGGGTGCTCAAAAACACTATTGTCCTCACTGTAAATAAGTTCAACAGATTTTTATTGTTCCTTATTCACTGTGCAGGACACTCCTGAGTATCTGCATCATGCAGCCAATGTGAACCTGCTGCATCACTTAAAAAAACTTGAGAAAGAAGGAAAAATCAGACAAGGTGAACACAATTGAATTTCACAATTTGTGCTATCTCTTTTCTGAAGCATTTTTCTCCCTCAGTGATTGAATCAACACAGATCAGCACGTGGAAGAGCAACTTGTGACTAATAACTGGAAAGGATCACAATGTGCCTGATTTAATGAGTTGTCAATGACTCTGGGCTCTTTGCACTAAAAATACATCTTTTCCAATCAATTATCCATAGGAGTCTGCCACCTTCTTGTAAGGAACTGTTTCAGTGGATTTTCATAACAAACGTTTTACTGTTTTATCCCACTGGTCAGCAAAGAAAAATCATTATAACTCTGATTTCAATGTTACCATCAGTATTTTGTAAAACCCGAAAACCATTGTAACACATTTTAGAGTCACTAGGTGGCATCATCTACTAACAATACACTTTGGAAACTGTTGTAATTGTACTGAATGCAATCAACTCATGGTATTATATTTGCTATATAATAACGTACACACTACATAGTCAATTATGATATAATATGACATTCATTGCTGGTGATTTGTAGCAGGGTGTGCATACAGCTGTACAGATTGAGTAGCTGCACCCAATTGGTGTATATTTTGGTCCCTTAAAATGACAACACAAAGCAACCTAATGACAATATAGCCATCTCAATGTGACTGTCTTGTATAAAAATGATAATAAAAATAAAACTTGAATTGAACTGTATGTTCACGTTGATCAACAAATCTAAAGACAGGTTGTCCAAAACTGTTTCCCACAAAGGTTGCATAGAGAAAAGTTAAAGGATACATTTTGTACAGAAGCTAAGAGGTTAATAGAATTCACTGTAGGTCAATATATGATAAGCTCTTAAAACATCCACATCTTAGCTATGTGTTGTAGGTGACAAAGCGAATAGGCCTAAGTATAATGTCTAATAATATATCAATAATAAATTGATTTTATTTTTCAATATGACAAGGGAGAATAAAATACAACCTGAAATGGCCCCTGGCCAGCACTTTGGTCACCAAAGGCATAAGAGGACTTTGAGCTGAAGTGGGGGGGGTTCTACACAAAGCACTCACTGGACTGGACTGATGTGACTTTACTGAAAATAACCTCCCTGCTTTATAATGAAGAAGTGCATGAATCACATTGCATGTTGCAACATAAAGGTCAGTAAATGAACTGGAGGAGATCCAGACTGCAAGGTTGTATTGCACTCATTATGTGTTTGTCTCAGATGGGATTGAACAGCAGCTTTTAGTGTTCTGTTAACACCATTTCAGGCATACGCGAACACCAGTAGACAAAAGCGTATGTACAGTGTATTACCCTTCGACATGTTTGTCAGGTAGTGTGTAGGGCTAGTGTTTTAGTAGTAGTAGTAGTAGTAGTAATTTCCATTAGAACATCCTCTGTGTGGTGTTTGTGGGTAGCTTCCTCCTACATTCCAAAAACATACATGTTAGGTTAATTGGAGACTTAAATTACCAACTTACCATCATGTCCTCTTTCACTACATCCATGAAACCGCCTCTTCGGTCTTCCTCTAGGCCTCCTGCCTGGCAGTTCAAAACTCAGCATTCTTCTACCAATATATTCACTATCTCTCCTCTGGACAAGTCCGAACCATCTCAGTCTGGCCTTTCTGGCTTTATCTCCAAAACCTATAATGTTCTGTCCCTCTGATTTACTCGTTCCTTATCCTGTCCATCCTGGTCACACCCAAAGTGAACTTCATTATCTTCATCACTGCTACCTCTAGCTCTTCCTCCTGTCTTTTCCTCAGCGGCACTGTCTCTAGAACAGTGGTTCTCAGTTGTATTCTGTCACGCCCCCCCTAGGGGCCAGAAATGTTGTGACCCCCCCACACTTGATATACTATTGACAACTGATAATATCTGTTTATATGTACTGTACAAACTGAACATGAAACACTATTTGAGAACCACTGTTGTAGACCAAACAACATCGCTGGTCTCTCCACCATTTTGTACACCTTTCCTTTCATTTTAGCTGAAACTCTTCTGTCACACATCACACCGACACTTTTCTTCACCCATTCCAGCCTGCCTGGCGCACGGTTTTTCACCTCTTTTCCACACTCTCCATTGCTCTGGACTGTTGACCCTAAGTACTTCACATTCTCCACCTTCTTTATCTCTTCTCCCTGTAACCTCACTCTTCCGCTTGTACTCTTTCTGGCTGCAGCTAACCTTAATTTCTCTCCTAAAAATGGTCTCATTTCACTAGAGGAATGGCCGCTAACGAGCTGTTTTGCTGCCAGGCAGGCGAACAACCTATTTTTATGCAGATGTTTTGCACCCCCAGGGGACACACCCACTAGGGACATAAATAGGGAAACTCCACACCTAAAAAAATCACAAGTGAAGAAGGCTTTTAGACTAAACGTAAAACGTCTTAAACAAACAAGAGTCCAGTTACTGCCATTCATTCTTTGCGGATTACTATGACCTGGATGACTGAGAAATTATAGTCCTACACAGACAGTACGGTACAGACAAGTACAATAGTTGTTGGACAAGTTCACAAAAGTTGCACAATAACTTGGCTGTCAAAAATCTACTTGAGTGCCTGGACTAGAGAGGTTACGGGTCACTGGTAACTATGGTGATCGGACAAGCTGGTCTCAAAATTTCAGATAGATTGATGTGCTTGTATATCAATAAAGAGGACTGAGTCTCCCACTAATAACAAAAAATATCTATCCGAAAACAGAAGCGGCAAAACTGCAGCCCACAGTTCATTTTATATTGGCCCTTGGCATAAAAATACAATCATTTCATCTTAAAAGACATACTTATTTGCTCTGTCAGCTATAACACAAAGCTAAGATGTTGAAAGATGGTGTAAGTCTTTCATGTAAAAAAAAAAAAATTTATCAAAGTCCCCCCCCACCGGTTTAATTCGGCATGCACCTACTCTGGAAAAAGTTTGATCTAAAAGAAAGAAGAAAAATAATTTTAGGTGAAAGCTGCTGGACCCCATTGGAATGCTGCACCTAACGAAGTGGCCTGTCAGTATGTATTAAGTAGAGCAATTTACTATACTTTTGAACTGGTTCTGTTATGAGCACGAAGAGCCGGTCAAAGTGTGAAGTGGGGAGAGGCGTGTGTTGTTAAATCGGTGCTAGGAGATAAACAGCAGGTTGTGAACGCGGTTGACCTCACCAACATGGCGGCGCCGGTCCACGACGAGGCGGCAGCTTCTCCATCTCCTAGCTCTTACACCCTCAGTCGCTCAACTCTCCCGAGTTTCCGGTCAACCCCCACCTGTATCACCCAAGCCTAGAGCGATATACAGCTCTCGATAGCGTCTTCTCGTCGATAAGGTCCATTTTGTACGGCGCTCTGCCAAGAACGGTGAAGTGTTTGACTTCATAACATTTGTACAACCATGGTGGAGTTGGCTAGATGTAATCAGGCGGGCTGCTAGTGTTTGCTAGCGGGCAAGATCGGGTGCCTGTTTTGGGTGACATTTTCATCCAGTTAGCGGGTGGAAAGTAGAATTCACAACGCGGCTGTAAAAAAGAGACCGGGATCATGTGTAAAGTGTGTCTGGTGGTGAGTTGACCTGCCCAGACATCGTCAAAAGGACGTCGTCGTTAACGAGGGGTCGGAGGAACAGCTTTAGTGTTAAACCACGCTGAAGTTGGCTTCCGCTTCGGCACCGAAAGGGGGTTGAGGTAAAGAGCCGAGCAAGTGTTTGTCCCGATGGTCTGTTTTTTTGTAACACTTAATGGGGAAACATTGAATTGGAAAACGTAGCTTTAACTTGACACTCACTACTGCATTTTTTGAAACTTTTCTTTTTTTATGCAATAAAGGCACTGAGACTTTAAAAAAAAAACACCTTAGTTAACAAGACGCTGGCATTTTCATCGATGTTGTGTCTTAACGTCAGAATTAGCCGTCACAAGTTGTGCGTGAAATATGAAAGCATTTTAAAAGATTAAACCGGTATCAAACTGTGCAGTTAGACCCTATCCAGCATCAGAGCGATTGTACACGCCCAAGTCACATTTCCGGTGGACTATTTCAAAATAAAACTGCTTTGATTTGACAGTCGTGCGTGGCAGCCACGACAGACAGCCATTGAGGCCAGTCATTTTATTCAGCTGGAACTGAAGTGAAAGACAGATGCAGTTTCGTTCCTAATTGTGGAAATATCGACTTTTGTGGTACAAACTCTTCTTCTTAACCACTCTTGTTTACATATTGCAGCTGTTGGTGGTGATATTATATTTTCCAAATTGAAATTTGTTTTTAATCCCAAGCCAGGTGCATCCAGTCTCTTTAATGATGGTTATATGTGTGTGTGTGTGTGTTAGATATTATTATCCAAACATATTTCAGCTTCTTTGTGTTGCCATGTTAATGTAAAATCTGCACAGGACCTTAAGAATCCTACACATACACACTATTAGCAACAGGACCTTTTTTAGCCAGTCAGACTTCAGATTCATGTCGAATTGACATCAGCACTTCTCTTACTGGTTGATCAGAGAAACTCTTCTACAAGCAAATTTATGTCCACAATGGATGACTGAGGAGGGTAAATTAACATCTCTGGTGAGTAGATGTATTTTGCTTAAAAGGTTGTATATTTTTGTCATGTTATTACATACATATTGAAAACCTGAACCGTCCCAGTTGATGTCGTATGTAGACGTTTGACCTCTAATCACAAGGCCTCTATGTATTTACACTCATTACGTTTGGTTGAGTGGGAACTTTGCGATCACCAGTGAAAGGCATATCGGTGACGAGGTATTTGAAGATAAGAGGACTTATGCAGACCTGATCAAAATCTTAAGACCAGTTGAAAAATTGCTAGAATTTACCATTTGCACATTTGGATCTAAACAATGTTTTAAGTAGAGCTACAATATGCAAAAGCAAGAAGGGGGAGTGTGACAAAAAGCACTTTGAAAAAGTCATTTATTGAAAACGACAATTTAACTGAAATAGGCTGTTTATTAACTGATCAAACGTTTAAGACCACCGTTCAAAAAATGACAAAAAGCTTTCCAAACCAGAACAAAAAATGTTATGTGCAGATGTTGCAGCGGGCATTCCTCATGACTGAGGGCCCTCGTCTGTGTGGTAACAGCTGCTGCAGTTCTGCTCCCCTGAGCCACCACCTTATCGTGGTGGAGGAATTTGCGTGTCCCAATGATTCTAGGAGCTAAGTTGTCAGGGGCTGTCATGCCCCTGGTAGGGTCACCCGTGACAAACAGGTCCTAAGGGAGGGACCAGAAAGAGAGTGGCTCAAAAGACCCTGATGATGATTAAAAACATTGGACTTCGTTTTCCCTCGCCCGGAAGCGGGTTATCGGGGTCCCCCTCTGGAGACAGGCCTGGAGGTGGGGCACGATGGCGAGCGTCTGGTGGCCAGGCCTGCACCCATGGGGCCTGGTCCCATGAGCTAACCACTTGTAGGAGGGGCCAAAGGGGTCGGGTGCTAAGTGAGCTGGATGGCGGCCGGAGGCGTAGGCCTTGGCGGTCTGATCCTCGGCTACAGACGCTAGTTTTTGGTACGTGGAACCTCTCTGGCGGAGAAGGCCTTCATTCCACTCTGGTGTTGCCGGCAATGAGAGGCGACAGGTAGCGGTGGAAATTCTTGTTGCCCCCCCGGCTCCAAGCCTGCCCGTTGGAGTTTAACCCGGCAAGCGAGAGGGTAGTTTCCCTACGCTTTCGGGTGGGGGGACGGGTTCTGACTGTTGTTTGTGCTTATGCACCAAACAGCAGTTCAGAATACCCACCCTTTTTGGAGTCCTTAGAGGAAGTACTAGAGAGTGCTCCCTCGGTGGATTCTCTTGTTCTGCTGGGTGACTTCAACGCTCATGTTGGCTGCAACAGTGAGACCTGGAGAGGTGTGATTGGGAGGAACAGCCTCCCTGATCTTAACCCGAGCGGTGTCTTGTTATTGGACTTCCGTGCTCGTCGCGGATTGTCTAAAACAAACACCATGTTCAATCATAAGGGTGTCCACATGTGCACTTGCCACCAGGACACCCTGGGCCGCAGTTCGATGATTGACTTTGTGGTTGTGTCGTCGGACTTGAGGCCACATGTTTTGGACACTCGGGTGAGAAGAGGGGCGGAGCTGTAAACCGATCACCACCTGGTGGTGAGTTGGTTCCGATGGTGGGGGAGGATGCCGGTCAGACCTGGCAGACCCAAACGCATTGTGAGGGTCTGCTGGGAACGTCTGGCAGAGTCCCCTGTCAGAAGGAGTTTCAACTCCCACCTGCAGGAGAGCTTTGACCAAGTTCCGAAGGAAGCAGCGGACATTGAGTCCAAGTGGGCGCTGTTTCGTGCCTCCATTGTCGATGCGGCTGATCGGAACTGTGGCCGTAAGGTGGTCGGTGCCTTTTGTGGCAGTAATCCCAGAACCCGTTGGTGGACACCAGTGGTGAGGGATGCCGTCAAGCTGAAGAAAGAGTCCTATCAGGCCGTATTGGCCGTGGGACTCTCGAGGCAGCTGACAGGTACCGGCTGGCCAAGCGGTCTGCGGCTCTGGAAGTCACTGAGGCAAAAACTCGGAGATGGGAGGAGTTTGGAGAGGCCATGGAAAACGACTTCCGGATGGCTTCAAAGAGATTCTGGTCCACCATCCGCCATCTCAGGAAGGGGAAGCAGTGCACAGTCAACACAGTGTATGGTGGAGACGGTGTGTTGCTGACCTCGACTCGAGATGTTGTGGACCGGTGGAGGGAATATTTTGAAGACCTTCTCAATCCCACCGACACGTCTTTCAACATGGAAGCAGTGCCCTGGGACTCTGAGGCATGTTCTCCTATCTCTGGGGCTGAGGTTACAGAGGAGGTAAAAAAGATCCTTGGTGGCAAGGCCTTAGGGCCTGGATGCTGCGGGCGTGTCTTGGTTGACACGACTCTGCAGCATCGCGTGGACATCGGGGTCGGTGCCCCTGGACTGGCAGACCGGGGTGGTGGTCC
Source organism: Oostethus manadensis (assembly GCA_024372805.1). Lineage (NCBI taxonomy): Eukaryota > Metazoa > Chordata > Actinopteri > Syngnathiformes > Syngnathidae > Oostethus > Oostethus manadensis. Next base: position 1,589,319 of record QODF01000022.1, on the reverse strand, counting down.
CGCTTTTCAAGAACTTACTTTCATGGACAGTACTTCTAGGCACACCCAGGGCGTTGAAGGGTTTCAGTTTGGTGGCCACAGGATTCAGTCTCTGCTTTTTGCAGATGACTTTTTGCAGACCGGTCTACATGTGTTTTGTGTGGCCTTAAGATCTCTTCTCTGCTATTTGTGGATGATGTTGTCCTGCTGGCTTCATCGAGCAGTGACCTTCAACTCTCACTGGATTGATTCTCAGTTGAGTGTGAAGCGGCTGGGATGGGAATCAGCACCTCCAAATCTGAGTCCATGGTTCTCGGGTGGAGTGCCATCTCCGGGTCGGGGATGAGGTCCTACCTCAAGAGGAGGTGTTTAAATACCTCGGGGTCTTGTTCCCGAGTGAGGGAAGGATGGAACGTGAGATGGACAGGCGGATTGCTCCAGTGTCTGCAGTGATGCGGACTCTACACCGGTCTGTCGTGGTGAAAAGAGAGCTGAGCCAAATGCAAAGCTCTCAATTTACCGGTCGATCTACGTTCCTACCCTCACCTATGGTCATGAACTTTGGGTAGTGACCGAAAGGACAAGATCGCGGGTACAAGCAGCCGAAATGAGTTTTCTCCGCAGGGTGGCTGGGCTCTCCCTTAGAGATAGGGTGGGAAGCACTGTCATCCGGGAGATAATCGGAGTAGAACCGCTGCTCCTCCGCATTGAGAGGAGCCAGATAAGATGGCTCGGGCATCTGGTTAGGATGCCTCCCGGATGCCTCCCTGGGGAGGTGTTTAGGGCACGTCCAATCGGTAGAAGGCCTCGGGGAAGACAAAGGACACGCTGGAGAGACTGTCTTTCAGCTGGCCTGGGAATGCCTCAGCATCCGCTGGGAAAAGCTGGACGAAGTGGCCGAGAAGAGGGACGTCTGGGCTTCCCTGCTTAGGCTGCTGCCCCGGCGACCCGACCTCGGATATGCGAAAGAAAATTGATGGATGGATGGAAAGCTGCAGTTCACAACGTTCACTTGACGAAGGCTTGTGGAGACGGAAAGTGACCTTTGGCCCGGGTCAAAGGTGAAACAACCATTTTCAATATCCTAATATTACGACTCGTTATATTTTCTGTTTATAGCGAAATCTTAAGTTTTTATGTGGCGCTAATACGCCGTTGTAAAATACACCCCATATCCTAGGAAAGTTCAATCCACACGTCCACTTTGGACCATAGTGGACCATAGCGCCCCAGTCAAAAGACATGACTAATCGACTTACACCAAATCAAAATGTTACAAGGGTAACATTTAACGTCTTTATCATTAAAATAACAAAAAAACGCATCCATATAAAACCTGCCGTGCTTAAATCCAATACCTTTATTGCCTAGTATCGATTAAAGCGATTGATTACCTTTCAAACGATCAAATCTATATATTGGCAGTTTGGTGAACACAGATCGATGTAATTGAATCGTAGGAATATAAATCGATACATCGATTTAGTGAAGTAATCGTTACACCCCTAGTAATAACTGAATATTTGGAAGATTGTTATTTCCGCAAAGTGCAAGCACAGTGCGTTGGTTGTGTTTTTGCCGGTGTTAAATTTTGGGGGTGATATAGATCACCATCTGGATCCAGGAATTGTTTTGTAGAATTATCTACCATCGTGAGATAGGACAATTTTTTGCATTTGTGTATATAACTCAAACACAAAAAATGGTCAGAGCACTTGGGTGAAAATACAGGACAAGATTCCAACAGATCTTTGGAATTTTCACCATAGGATAAGAACAAATGAAGCTATAAACATGCAACAAACACCATAATATATAGCTAAGACACAAGTGGAATCTGGAGTGTGCCAATCAATTTGTTGTATCTTCAAAAGCTATGGGGCTACGTCCAGAAAGAAAGAGAGAAGAAAACTGCCATTACAGAAAATGCCATTTTTGTAAACAACTACAGAAGAAATATTGATATCATTATGAATCCAATTGCTTATGTTATGTTTTTATGGTCAAGGATGAAATATGTACATAAAATAAATGTAGGAATAATATTTATGGTGTGAATCACAATATGGAGGGAACCGTGGCACTTGGCAGAGGTCTGCCCTCTCCGAGTGCTTTTCTAGTTACAGTTGTTGTGGACTCGTCAGTATATTTGCAGCATAATGACCTTGTTATTTCAAACCAAAGCATTCAGGATTCTACCAGTTTTGTGTAGGTTTTGCACTAGTTTACAGTTGATTTCTGTTAAACACTTGAAGGTTTGCTTACGTGACTGATGCCATCGGACTCCCGTGGATATGTTATCTGTGAGGGGTGGACTCGTGATATTTTCAACTCTTTTAGGATTATTTGCTCTTCTCAGCAGCCACAAAGTGAACTTTGAAAAGGATTGCAACATGTCGGTCCTGTTTTCTGACTCTGTTTACCCCCCACCCCCTCCTGTGAGACTGGAGTTCTGTGGTGAGCTTGCTCAAGTTTCTTTTTCCTGTTTGGACATAGCTGAAGATGTGGATGAGGGCACCTTATTGATGTGCAGGAATGTCAGTGTTTCTCACAGGACTGCAATGTACATGTGGCGGGGTGGGCGTGGGGGAGTCCAGATGATGTAATGGAATTTGGATAAATTGCCATAACACTTACTGTATGCATGAAATTGTATTAGATGCTGTAGGAGAGAGGAATACATTGTGGGATAGAAAAGTGTGTAATAAAACATGAAAAGCTACATATAACTAGTTGCTTTATTGAAAAAGATTATCTAGAGGGGACTGAATACTCGCTGAATTGTAACATCACATATAATTAGTAAACCTGCCACTGTATTTGCTGGTTTAAATGGCTTGAGGCAACAGCAGCCAACGTGCACATGTGACATGACAATGTGCAAAGTAGAGTTAAAGCTGCAGAATGGCAGCCAAGTCTAGCAGCTTGCATAACAAGCACTAATTTGGTTAGCCATAGCTGTGACAGCAGAGCTCAGCCAGAGGCGGCAGGCCACTACCATGCTAATACAAGCTAATAGCATAACAGGCTTTTGGCCACAGCTAATTGTGGCATCTCCTTGCCTGGTGGTGTAAGAATGCTCCTGGTCGACAAAACGGGATATGCAGCCTTACCACTATTACATTAGTTGTCGTGGTAACATGGGCAATGACCCATTGCTACTAATGGTTGTACTGTTGAGCTGCTATGGCTGTGATAAGTTAGCATCACAATAACCACTCACATGTCCTTGATAATGGAGCGTAAAAATCCCTGACAATTACAGTTTCCAGCTGTATTTGAGAAAACTGAAATGCCCACAGAGAATGTTTATTTCACATTTTGAATCATATTCCTTGAAGATTCCAAGAATGATGAGGCGCTGCAAACATTTATTCAACATAAACAAGAAGCACAATATAACAGCATTTTCTCATATAACTATCATCCATCCATTTTCTGTGGCTCTTATTCTCACCAAGGAGTCTACTGTAGAATGAAAACAGGAGTGCCAACTCCTGCAACATAGCACGCTATGGAGGAGAAAATCCATCATGATGGTGAGCAAGAGAGATGGGCGGGGCTAGGCAGACAATGCCGTAGAACGCATGTGTCAGACTAGTGCACTGGAGACACTGCAGGTTTTCTCTCCAACCGGATTCAGATTCCAGATGGTAATTCTGATTAATGAGCTCCTTCCCTCAAATTGAAGGTGGTGTTGATCATTAAAAACAACTGCTGTAGTGACCGGCTAAAAAGAAAACCTGCCGTGTCTCGGCCCTCCGTGACACGAGCTTGACACCCCTGGCGTAGAATGTGTTCTAGCACTGAGCTCAGTATAAAATAAAATTATATGCTGTTTGTACAATTTGATAAAATGGATGAATGTTATTTATTGAACACAACAAATGTGTGTGTATGTATATATGCATAGCACTCCAACCTGACTAACCAGAACGCTTGGTCTCAGCTCTCTCTTTACCACAACGGATTGATGCAGAGTCTGCATCACTGCAGACGCCGCACCAATCCGCCTGTCGATCTTGCATTCCATTTTTCTCTCACTTGTGAACAAGACCCCGAGGTACATAAACTCCTCCACTTGGGGCAGTACTTCATCCCAGACCCGGAGATGACACTCAACACTTTTCTAGGCGCGGACCATGAACTCGGACTTGGAGGTGCTGATTCTCAACCCAGCCACTTCACACTCAGCTGCGAACCGATCTACCGAGAGTTGAAGGTCATGGCTTGATGAGGCCAACATGACTAAATGATCCGCAAAAAGCAGAGACCCAATGCTGCGGCCACCAAATTGGAACCCCTCAATGCCCTGGCTGCACCTAGAAATTCTGTCCATGAAACTAATGAACAGAATCGGCGACAAAGGGCAGCCCTGGCAGAGTCCAACCCCTATTGGAAATGGGTCCGACTTATTGCTGGCAATGTGAACCAAACTCTGGTCCGATACCCCATATTCCCGGAGTACTCCCCACAGTATTCCCAGACAAACATGGTAAAATGCCTTTTCTAAGTCCACAAAACACATCATGTAAACTGGTAGGGCAAACTCCCATGCACCCTCTAGGACCCTGCAGAGAGTATAGAGCTAGTCCACAGTTTCACAACCAGGACAAAAACCACACTGCTCCTCCTCAATCCCAGATTCGACTCTCCAAAGCCCCTGGAAAAATAAAATATTGTGCGTATATATGCTTGCAGTAAAGTGAATATCCAGTTTGGGAGCATTTCGAGATACATTTGTCCTGAAGCGGTTTCCTTCAAAGAAAAAAGGACCATCGTCCTTGTCTTGAGACAGAAGACGTTTACTTTAGGGAATCTCTTTGATGCACAGTTGTTTCATATGAGTGATCTGCTCCCCAAATGCGCACATTGTGACGATTTACTATGAAAAGTTGCGTTATCAATAAAAACTAGACGAGAAAAGTGAGTTTCATCATTTTCTAGCATCGACTCACAGAATGTCCTTCACTTCTCCTTGATGTTGTGATTAGTAAGTGCTTGGATGAGGCATAGCTTGTATGGTTTCATACAAAATTGTCATCATAACACATGCCAGACAGTGGTTTGAGGGATTGCAAGCTGACTACTTGCTTGATGTGTAGACTTACAGTATGTGGGCTCACCTCAAACGCATTGCGAATCCTTTCCACTTGCTCCCCTGAAACATGGTCTTTCAGCACTCTTCCTTTGCACAGGCATCCAGTCTCTTTAAACTGTCTAACCCACCGACAAATGCTCTCATAATGGGGCGGATCAATGCCATTTTTTTTTCTAAAAGCACGCTGCACCGTGACAATGGCATTTGTTTTCGCAAACTCAAGCACACAAAACGCTTCTTGCTGAGGAGTTGCAATTTTGAGCTTAAAAAGAAAAACGTAATTTTTTGACAACTGAACGGTGTCAGAGGAGTACGTCACCACAGCGGGGACGTTCACAACCAGTCAAACATGGATAACTCCTAACACTGATTCAGTCTATTACAACGCTTTCAAACGTAATAAATGCGTAATGATTTTGACGTATTCTTTCTTAATCACCCTGTATATTATTCTGTATATAATTAAACAATAACAAAATAACCTGCAAGTGTGGGTAGGACCACACATGGCATCATTCATTACCATTCCAGTAATTAAGTTAATTCCAGTAACATCTTTTTTTGTGTGTCCATACACAAAACAGACAACAGACATTTGATTTAAAAGTACTTAAATGGATCTTTAACAAAGTATTTACACAATATACACATTATAGCAACATTAATTTCAGTTATTGCATTGTTAATATATTTGATAGATTTAAATCAAATATAAAATTCTAACTAATCTGGGAAACAAATTAGCTCAAAACTATATTGTGTGGGTGTCTCACACAAGATAAACTTTAAATCTTATCCAATGTCCTGTGTTATAAATCTATAACTTTTTTATGTGTCTTTTGTTTTTGGGGAACTTGAAAAATGACAAGCCTGGTCTGTCTACTAAAGCTGTAGTTCCCAAACATTTTACAGTTTTTTTTTAGAACCTTTCGCCCCTTCAGGCATTTAACCTGGAGCCATGTGCCCCTTATTCTGGTACACTTAACACCATACACCTTTTTATATGAATTAATTTGAAACAGGCGTGTCAAACTCGTATTTGTTGAGGGCTACATTGAAGTTATGACTGCCCTCAGAGGGCCACTTGTAACTGTCAATATGAATGAATATGATTATCCAGTCCATTCTCGCCCGAAGACAGCTGGTATAGGCTCCAGCATACCAGTGACCCTAGTGTGGTGGAAAATGGATGGATGGATAAATATGAATATAACCTCATGATATTATAACACAATAGATAGCTTGTCTAGAAATTAGGAGTGAAGTTAATGTCAAGGTGACAAGCATACATTAAATTATTTATTTTTGATAGCAAACAAATGCTCTCAATATCTTCATGTTCATGTCATGTAATATTAAAGTTCAGGAGATTTTTCTGGCAAACTGGAATAACAAAAACATTAAGAAAGAAAAAACGGAATTTCCTCTTCGACACATTGGCTTCGCAGGCAACATAAAATGGTGTGCGGGCCACATCTGACCCCCGGGCCTTGTGTTTGACCCTTCTGATTCGAAATATCAAACTTAAATAATTGATTAATTAATGTTATAGTAATTCCATCGATCCATCTATTTTCCTCCGCTGGTCCGGGTCGCGGGGGCAGCAGCTTCAGTAGGGAAGTCCAGACTTCCCGGTCCACAGCGACCTCTTTCAGCCCCATCGGGAGGACACCAAGGCGTTCCCAGGCCAGCTGTGAGACTTAGTCCCTCCAGCGTGTCCTAGGCCTTCCCGGGGGCCTCCTCCCGACTGGGCATGCCCGAAACACCTCACCAGGGAGACGCCCGGGAGGCACCTCAACTGGCTCCTCTCGATGTGAAGGAGCAGCGGCTCTACTCCAAACTCCTCCCGGATGGCCGAGCTCCTCACCCTATCTCTTAGGGTGGGTCCAGCCACCCTAGGAAGGAAACTCATTTCCGCCGCTTGTATCCGCAATCTCATTCTTTCGGTTATGACACATAACTCATGACCATAGGTGAGGGTGGGAACGTAGATCGATCGGTAAACAGAGAGCTTTGCTCAGCAATCTCTTCACCACGACGGTCCGGTACAGCGACCGCATTACTGCAGATGCTGCACCGATCCGTTCGTCGATCTCACGCTCCAACCTTCCCTCACTCGTGAACAAAAACCCAAGGTACTTGACCTCACTCCCAACCCGGAAGGTACAGTCCACCCGTTTCCGACTGAGAACCAGGGCCTCGGATTTGGAGGTGCTGAGTCTCATCCCAGAAGCTTATAATAGTTCTGGGTCAAAAATGTGTATCTTGCATAGTCACATTTTGATTAAGTTTCACAAGAGCACTGTGATATAGATAAGTAATCATCCTACATCTTTTAAAAATATTAAACATAACTAATTGGCTAGTTTTATAGTAATTCCAGGTCATAACGTTTTCCATGGTCACATTTGAATAAAGTTTCACATGAGCACTGATAAATGGATGAGTAATCATCCAACATTTTGTTTATTCCAGGCTCTCCTTTCGTTTCAGTGGGTTGAATTTCTGTTTTTTTCTTTTTGTCCACTCACGATGGCCATGGTTTAAGTCATATTAATTTAATATCATATTGAAGTGGAATGTTTGGTTATGGTTTAATTTGTTTAGAACATGCATACATTGTACACTGAATGATTGATGTTACATTCCACAGTTCGGGTGAAGCAGCGTTTATTTAATCCAACCCCCTCTTCACATGAATTGCAAATACATACATACATACACACACAACACACACACACACATATATATCTATATACATGCACGCACACACACACATTTTTTCTTTTTCCCTAAACAAATTTTTTTTTTCTCCTGCCCTCTCCCCCAGTTGATTTCCAGATCAACATTCTGCGGTCTTGGTGCTGCAGTGTGAGTGTCATTGAATGCAAATACATGACCTTCTAATTGTAATACTTTGATATCAAAGTGCATGTTTTTGAATGTAATCCTTCTAACTGACTGGTTCTTTCTTTGTGCGTCCTTATTATCCTTGTCAAGATTATATGATATGTTTAGTATGTATCCAGATTGTTGATATCTTTGACAACCAGCATTCTTGCTTCTCCTGGACCTCCTTTTAGTTTGATGTACGTTTTACCGTTGGTACTACAAGTAGTTTGTAACTTTCCCTGCTTCCTCAAGTCTTGTTCTTTCTTGGCGATGTCAGTGTTGCGTTTTGCCAGATGCCCATTTAGGGAGACGTTTGTGCCTTTCAAGTTCTTTCTCCGTTACAGCAGTGCAATTTTGAATTTCCAGTTGGTGAACTTAACGATGATGATAGGTGTGTTGTTGGTGCCATACAGTATAATGCAAGTGTCAATAGTGTTAATATCTACATCCACCTCCTTTGATTGTAGGAAGTTGACTGTTGCTTTGTCATCCATTCTATCTGGTTTTCTTCTGTTTATGAACTGCTCTTTTGGTGTATATACAGTAGTGCAAAAAACTATTTGTCCCCCTTCCTGACTTTTTATTCTTTTGCATGTTTGTCACACTTAAATGTTTCTGCTCTTAAAAAATAGTTAACTATTAGTCAAAGATAACATACTTGAACACAAAATGCAGTTTTTAAATTAAGGTTTACGTTATTAAGTGAGGGAAAAAACACCAAATCTACATGGCCCTGTGTGGAAAAAGTGATTGCCCCCCCTTGTTAAAAAATAACTTAACTGTGGTTCATCACACCTGAGTTCAATTTCTGAAGCCACCCCCAGGGCTGATTACCACAGTGAGAGCCATTATCCACAAATGGCAAAAACATGGAACAGTGTGAACCTTCCCAGGAGTGGCCGGCCGCCCAAAATTACCCCAAGAGGGCAGAGACAACTCATCCGAGAGGTCACAAAAGATTCCAGGGCAACATCTAAACAACTGCAGGCCTCACTTAAAGAGACTGGGCAAAAACGGGCTGCATGGCAGAGTTTCAAGGCGCAAACCACTATTAAGCAAAAATAACATTAAGGCTTGTCTTAATTTTGCTAAAAAAACATCTCGATGACTGCCAAGACTTTTGGGAAAATATCTTGTGGACTGACGAGACAAAAGTTGAACTTTGTGGAAGGTGCGTGTCCCGTTACATCTGGCGTAAAAGTAACACCATTTCATAGCAACAGTAAAATATGGCGGTGGTAGTGTGATGGTCTGGGCTTGTTTTGCTGCTTCAGGACCTGCAAGGCTTGCTGTGATAGATGGAAGCATGAATTCTACTGTCTACCAAAAAATCCTGAAGGAGAATGTCCGGCCATCTGTTCATCAACTCAAGCTAAAGCGATCTTGGGTGCTGCAGCAGGACAATGACCCAAAACACACCAGCAAATCCACCTCTGAATGGCTGAAGAAAAACAAAATGAAGACTTTGGAGTGGCCTAGTCAAAGTCCTGACCTGAATCCCATTGAGATGCTGTGGCATGACCTTAAGAAGGCGGTTCATGCTAGAAAACCCTCAAATAAAGCTGAATTACAACAATTCTGCAAAGATGAGTGGGCCAAAATGCCTCAGAACTCTGAAAAAGACTTGTTTCAAGTTATGGCAAACGTTTGATTGCAGTTATTGCTGCTAAGGGTGGCCCAACCAGTTATTAGGTGCAGGGGCAATTACTTTTTCACACAGGGCTATGTGGGTTTGGATTTTTTTCTCCCTAAATAATAAAAACATTCATTTAAAAACTGCATTTCTTGTTTACTTGTGTTATCTTTGACTAATATTAAAATGTGTTTGATGATCAGAAACATTTTGTGTGACAAACATGCAAAATAATAAAAAGTCAGGAAGGGGGCAACTAGTTTTCCACACCACTGTAGGTGTAACTCTGAGCTCTGTGAGGATCACATACTTCATTCGGGAATTCTGATCCATCTCATTAATTATATTTTATTTTACTACTTTATATTAATTACAAAAATACATATACACAATGATAAAGTCTCATTTTCGGGGGAGTCACTACTCAAAATGACAGGCCTTAAGAATTGGAACACCAATATAAACAAAATCTTCAAGATTAAACACTCTTCGTGCACAAAATAATCATCAAACTTACTTATTTGTCCATATGATGCACAGAGAAGAAAAAGTTGGATCATTCATTTTATTGAACAACTGTTGAAAAATAATTGTCATGTAACATGCATGCTGTGCATGTTTGTATCCCCTGCCACACACAAATATCATTACCATGTTTATTAGTTTGGATCCAGTATTCCGCATAAGACTGCAGTCTATTTGTATTATGGGTTTATTAGAAAATGTCATTGTCTAGTTTGCCAAATTTACCATTAACTGTGTACATGTGATTGTAAGCGGGGCTGTAGAAGAGAGCATTAATATTGTGGGAGAGACAAAGAAACACACATTAAAGTCCCATCATAGTATGGGCCAGCGCGAATAAATTAATGTGCGGGAAACACTGGGATCTAACTACTCACTTTGCAAACACCCTAAGCCTGTTGAGTCACGTTTGCACTTGTAGGCCGTTTGGCTGAAAATCAGCTGTCATGCACATCCATACACACATCCACACGTAACAGCAGTGTGTACTGGTGGTGGCAGGTGCCTCTTAAAGTGGCTCTAGCCTGCTGAGTCCAACTGAGCGACGCACACACAAAAACACAACAAACCACACGTGCACTCAGTAACAGTCACTCAGAGGGGGGGCTTACCAGCAGATGTTTCATGTTGATAAGGCTGCCATTACTTATTTTTATGAAAAATGTACTAAAAAGCTTTTAATACATGTAATTTGGAGTCCATCTACAGTGACCTGTCAACATACACACGTTAATAAATGTTAGTTTTTTTACAGGGGCACAAAAAAGTCTGTTTACTAAAAATGTATATGATCAAATGCAGGCTGCCATGTGCATATGCCAAAGCAACAGGTGATGCTTTAAATTCTGTAATTCTTCAGAAACTTGAAGAAAGTCATTAATGGAAAACGCACAACACTGGGGAATGGTGGGAAAATGTAAAATCCACAGTCAAAATATAAAACGAAGTTGACAGCCTTACCTGTTGTGTGATATGCAAGAAGCTGTTGACACAAGTTGCATTTCGCTTTCTGGAGTCATCTTTAACCTTTTCAAAGTTCGGCCGCACAGTAGCGGAACAAATCGGAGGGGGCTGGGGCCGGGGCAAATGACTGGGCCTTTAAACCCAAATAATGAAGCTCAGGATAACATCATTTTACAAGTCCCACCTCCTATAGACTCAGCTCATGCTGGCCTCCAGCCCCCCCGAAGCCCCACCCCAGCAGTATTCCCAGCAAATAAGTTTGTCGATGTGGTAGTTCAAAGCTAGTGCTCCCCCCAGCTTCTTTGGATTGTGCCACTGAAGAGAGTGATTTTATTAATGCGTGCAGGGCTCCAGACTGGTCACATTTCACGACAAAAATTGGAGACATTGCAAGTAAATTTTTCATCACATGTGCGACTTGTTAATTTGACAATATCTATATTATTTTTTAGCCTAGTAGTTGACAGTAATGCGCAGATGAGATAGTTTACCAACCATTGTCTTCAAAATTTGCAAAAGGAGGAAGTGAAATAGGTCTTCGGCATGCGCAGAACAGGTCACATTTTCGTTACGGATTGTGTAATGACAGCAGTGTTGCCAACTTTGTGGATAAATCTGGCTACAATCCAAATCCTCCTGGCGTCATAATTCCTCAAAAGCGACTAGCAACAAATCTAGCTACTTTTTTGGTGTCGTAGGAGACTTTTCTGTGATTTGGGGACTCAAAAGTAAAGCTGCAGTTTCTGTTCTCACCTAGCAGCAGGAGGTACTGCTGAGATGTCCGTTCCATCCCAAATGAGCCACAAGCTGTCAGTGCACTGTCAGCTCCCGCGGCACCCTGAGAGAATAGTGGAGCTTTTACAGAGCGAGATTTAAAACGTAAATGTATTTTAATCTTTATTAAATTACTACTCAATACACTCAAGCCTCGTTCGGACTCGGTCACTTGCCTGTCAGTGTGTCAGAACGTGGGATGGGAGACTGATACTGTTAGTGTGATAAGTTGAACGAGTAGTTTGTTTTTTTGTCTCAAAAACAAATAAAGTTATGCTGTTTTCCAACGGCATATAAAACTACGTCCTGCTGTGAACTTTTTCAGCCAATGGATGCAGGACCTCATAAAACTCTGCAACATGGCCTTCATCTTTCAAAAGGCTTCTACTCAAAGACTTTTTTTCTGACAGAGGAAGAAGTCCTCGAGATGGGATGTGACTCACTAGGGAGGAGAAGTGACATCTGGCCTGAGGCTGACTGAGACACCCACATAGCAGGTGGATGCTTAATGCGCATTTCCACACGACTTCAGCTGTACAAATAAAACCACATAAGTTTTTGATGAAACTGTCAATGTGTGAAACCAAGACAGTGGGAACTTAGTGGACCTGCAGAGGCACCATGCTGGTCCAGGTCTCTGAGTCTGGGAAATGCAGCAGGTTGTCTTGTTATTGTCGGCCAGGGTCCAACTTTGTATGGTAAGATTAGATGAGATTTCATGGATGCTGACAGGTTGCGAAAACTCTTCCAAACATTTCATGCGGGATCTTTATCAGAAACAGCGGCAAGCCAACCAAGTTAACCAATAATCACCGTGACAATAAGCAGGACCGATACATTGTAGTGAATGTTAGGTCGACAAAAAGCACACCTCGCTGTCAAAGTATGCGTTTTCAAAATAAAGCATGAATGTGTTGTTGTGTCTGAGAGGGATATGGTGATGTGAGTTGTCAGTGTGTGGAGAAGAAGCATCTCTCACTGGCTGAGATGAAGCGCGTGTGTCTAATAGGTAGGCGGTGTGTGTGTGTGTGTGTTGTGGGTGGAGCATGTGAGCATGCTGGGGGAGGGGACAGACAGGAGAGAGAGAGAGAGAGGATTTGTGGCATGTAGTTTGTCAGCTGTCATTAGCGGAGGTGACACACACACACAGCGGTGGTCTCACTCAGAAAAAGCAGTGGATGCACAGAGCGAGTGTTGTTGTGAAGTGCTGTGTGGACTGTGTGTGTGCGTGCGTTAAGCAACCCAGTTGACCCGACTGGTAATGGAATGGTCGGTTTGTTGTGGACTAGTCATGGACTGGTTTAACCTAAACACCGGTAAGCTAGTCTATTCTTTTCTATAATGTTCTGTTCTGTTGTTGCGTATGGCATTGTTTTGTTGAATTTTGCCTTTTATTTGGTCCAATTGCTTATTTATGCCACTTTTTAATGACACATAAACGACAATATGTTTTATCAATTGATTTTCATCTTGAAAAGGGAAATTAGGCTACAAATAATGTTCTGTGGTGGTAGTTAGTGCATCCCCAATACATATGATTGATTTTTCTTAGGTCTGACTGACTTGGACTTTGGACTGTCGTGTGTGTGTGTGTGTGTGTCAAGTGTTCGGGTCTCGTCTGCTGCGTCGTGAGGAGATAGTGTTGACAATGTCTCCGTGGGGACATGTCCATGTGTTGGCTGAGGTTTGAGATGAGTTGAGTTGTGGTTTCAGGCTGAAGCTGGCCTCTCCAGAACCTAAATGAAGAGTGCGCAGTCAGCACTGTTCTGAGGTCTGATGGGTCAAATAATGGCTTCTGTTGTTGTTCCCAGGCTGCTGTTTGGCAACTTCACAATTGTAAAATCATGGTTGGAAGTCTGTTTTTAAACTAGTCGGCAACATGGATGCTTATTTTCACTTGTTCACCCACAAGCCTGTGTTGATTGGCTTTTTTGCACGGCTGCAGGCGTCCTCTGAGGTTGTCCAGCTGCGACTGTATGCTAATTTTCACAGGCACCAGCAATAAACCTATCAGCTTTAAGAGGTAAAGGTGGAGTTTGAGCTCTGAACCTGCAATGGGACACTTTGTTCAGGTGTCAAATTTACTTTCACTCTGTAATGCTGCTACAAAGTTGTACAGTCTTTGCACATCTTTTTTGTGTTTGCATTGACTTTTAGGATTATGTTTATGTAACTTCCGACCTTATGTCAAACAGCACAACGGTTTATTGATGTGTTACTTTTATATTTAATTCAATTGTATTACTAACTTTTAGGTTATGTTTCCATGCTGACACTAGGTAGGAAATGATATTTATACATTTTCATTACTTTTAATATACAGGTAGTCCTCGGTCTGTGTAGGAGTTTTGTTTCTATGACAGCGTTGTGAGTGGAGTTTTACTGTTTTTGTAAGGAAATCGGGTATAAATTAATTATGTATATAAACAAACAAGGAAACAATTAAAGGCAAATACATTCACATTTTATTTGAATAAATTGCAACCAACACTTAATTAATGAATTAACTGGTTGAATTAAATCAAGTCTTTGATCTGATAAGACATGACAAACATTAATTTGATATTTTGTTCACTTCTCTGCCCCAAGTATTCAAGAAGTTATCACCAAAAAATAAATAAATAAATCAAAAGAAAAAATATGTGTGTGTGTTTGTGCATACTCTATATAGATATACACAGTTGTGGTCAAAACTTTACATACACTTACACTAAAGAACTTAATGTCGTGGCTCTCTTGAGTTTCCACTTATTTCTACAACTCTGATTTTTCTCTGATAGAGTGATTGGAGCAGATAGATACCCATAATAAAGTCATAAAAGAAGCAGAACTGTTTTTGTGACGCAGAAGTACCTTTTCCACTCACTTTATCAGAGACAAATCTGGTTTGTAGAAATAACTGTAAACTCAGGAGAGCCATGACGTTATGTTCTTCACAAGTGTATGTAACCTTTTGATCACAAGTGTATATATAATGTGCGTGTGTATATATGTATGTGTGGGGGTGTGTGTGTACACATAGGGTACAGTCCACCCGTTTTTGACTGAGAACCATGGCCTCGGATTTGGAGGTGCTGAGTCTCATCCCAGAAGCTTCACACTCAGCTGCAAACCGCCCCAGTAAACGCTGAAGGTCACAACCCAATGAGGCCATCTGGACCACATCATCAACGAATAGCAGAGAAGAGATTTTAAGGCCACACAAAAGACATGTAGACCGGTTGGGCAAACTCTAACGTACTCTCCAGTACCCTCGCAAGCGTGTAGGGCTTGTCTAGTGTCTGACTGGGACAAAAACCACATTGCACCTCCTGTAGCGGACGTTCGACTAACGGTCGTACCCTTCTCTCCATCAACCTGGAATAAACTTTCCAGGGAGGCTGAGGAGTTAAAAAGGGGGACCACCAACCTGGTCTGCCAGTCTCGAAGTACTGTTCCTGTCTTCCATGCAATGTTGAAAAGACGTGTCAGCCAAGACAGTTCCTCAACATTCACAGCCTTTAGAACTTAGGGCGAAACTCGTCCACCCCTTGAGCTCTGCCACTCGGGAGTGTTTTGACTACCCCAAGAACCTCAGCCACGGTGATGGAAGTGTCTGCATTCGTGTCCTCAAACTCTTCTTCCGCTACGGACGTTATGACAGTGGAATTGAAAAGGGCCTCAAAGTATTGACTGACCAACTATAAGCTCAGTTGAGGTCAGCAGGCCTTTACATTGTTTATGTTTTGTGTGAGACATCTTTATGCACACACACCATCAAGATAGGAAAGTTGACATTGCACATGCAGAAAGTTGAGAGCTCTTTGAGCTTGTGACTCTGCTTTGAGTTTACGTGTCGAGAGGATGGTGTGTGCTTTCGGTCGGAACCTGTGCGTCTTAGCTTGAAAGGCAACTTTCCTGGCTGCCCAGACAAAAGTGTTTGCTTTCCACTTCAGTGTTATGAGTCTTTGTGAGCTTTGACAACGACTTAGCAGAAAGGACTCTACTGCCAGGTGAAGAGGGCATATTTAACTATGTTATTTACTTTCACCAAACACAAGATAATGTTTTCATGACCAATGGTTTGTTTGTATGACTTCCTGATTTGTGTCAGTGTGACATTTATTGAGGAACGACTTCCTTCATGCCGATCCGGCTGGTGGAAACTATAATCATAGCATCTTCTCTTTCAGTCGCTTGGTACTTGTCAACCTCTCAGTATCATTACCTTATCTGTAATAATGGAGTGCAATCTTCAGGACTGTTCTTTCTGTAACTTCTGTGAACGGCAAGTTTACAATCGGTTAAACAATTATTTTTCTTACAGAAGCCGCCAAGATTGGAAGGAGGAATCTAACTATTTTACATTATTGTTTGGCCTTGGAGGTCTGCTCTCTGTCTGTGCTCACATTCTGTTTAGTTTACAGAGAGATATTTAAATGTGTCATAGCTCTAAAGGCTTGATGCTTTGCTCAGCAGCACTTGACGTTTCTGACCGTCAGTCCACAGTCCAAGCTACGTTATTACTGACTGACTGAGGTGCTCTACTTACAGCCCTTGAAAGCAATCACTTCCTGTCTGGGAATTGAACACCAATCTGCTTTGTGACAGGCGGGGATACTCACCATAATAAACGACAGCTGCAGTAATGCTTGTTGTCCCTGGCAACAGTCACTGACCATAAAGCCACTAGATGAGAGCAGCATCACAGAAGCATCAAACACTGATGACGTTTTGTCATTATTTGACACACACACACACACACACGCACACCACGTGTATGTTACAGGTCCCTGGGTGTGCATGGTAGAAGCTGGTGTTCCTAATCCAGCCACGGCAGAGTATTAAATCTCCTTTATGTTACTTTAAGTCTGGCCTTGACAGAAGCTTAGATGCCAACAACAGGAAAGACCGACATCTTCATCAGCCTCTAGTCGTTCAGACACTTGTTGTGTCATGTCACCTGAAAAGTATGTCACTTTAATGTCCTCATGAGAGAGAAAGGTTGTCTGATTGCTTTTGCAAGACAGCAACAACTCTTTCCTTTCACAAGACTCTGTTCTTCTTTTTATCATTCTTGTTCTTCTTATCCTTCTTATTCTTACTGTTCTCTTTCCCGTTCTCCTTCATAGACTTTGTTGTTATTATTATCCCCCCACCCCCCTGCTTTTTGTCTGACTGTAAGGTGACACCTGCCTCCTCACCTAGGCCACAACACTAAGAAGTAGAGACCACAACAGTGCAGCATAAAGCTGAACACCTGAAAGATGGCTGCTGGTTAGATGAAAGATGACACTTCAGTTCCATCAAAGGACTGCAGACGTAAAAAATACACACATTTGTGTTACTGTTGATGTCTTTACACACTTTCCCGTTAAATGTCATAATCATCATGTATTAAATATAGTTAAATGTAAAGGGAGTAAAGGGATGTCTTTGGACGATGTTGTTTTCACAGTATTAGTTTCATAAGTATACTTCACACATGCTGCAAAGTAAACATTACTACTCTCTCACTTGGGGCCCCGCTATGTGCTAACTGGAAGTTACTCTTATAACATAAGTCTCTTTAGAGGAGTCCCATCCGCTGTAATTTTCTTGAGTGATGTACGGTATGTTCTCTTAAAAAAGTAACTCAAATGTTTTTGTTTTAATTAAGGTGATTTTATGGTTATTTTTTTCAGATCAAATAGCCAATAGCAGGGGTATAAGCCATGAATTCTGGGCCGCTTGGGGGGGGAGAAAAATCACATTGGCTCTCTTTATTTTCTAATCCTAATCTTTCCCCCTATTTGACACTACGTGGCAGTAGCACTAATAAATAAATTGTTCATTGTTCATGTTGTAAATCTTTTTATTCATGTGCATTCTGAGTGTCTTATTCTCTAATAACCTGGAAAATTACATTTTGTTTTTGTGGGATGGTGCAAAATGCAAAACAACCTCCAGATGTAGCACTCCAGGAAAAAACAGACCAAGGCACATTCAGGTGCACTGTTACAATTGTACATATTAAATAATATGTTGTCCAGCCTGGCCCCCCCTGCGAGTTTTTTTTTTTACTTAATGTGGCCCGTGAGACAAAATTTTTGCCCAACGCTTAGCTTTAAGTCATTTATCACATAACAGCTGTCTCATTTCTCAGATTTTAACCCACATATGATAAAGACGTAAGAGCACTGTAATGATATTTTGTATCCAAGACAAATGTTGGACACATGGGAGGAAAAAATGTGATTTGTCTCACTTGAACCATGTAATATAAATCCAGTATTTTTATAATGTGAGACTTCAAATGTTTTCATAACTGTTGTTGGAAGTCCTCTGACTCTGAATTTAAGACCACCTGTTCTTATTTTCATGACCTCTCCTCCATTTCCCCTCTTTTTCACCTTCACCTTGTCCCCTCAGTACCTCTCCTTTCCTTGCCTCCATTTCCACTTTCACGAAATCCCTTCTTCTGTCCTTTCTTTCAACATCTCATTTACTGCATCATTGTCTCCCCTCCTTCAGTACTGAGCCCCCTGCCCTGCAGGCCTAATTATTCATTAAGATCGACAGATGACTCTCCCGCTGTATTTCTTTTCTTCTTGACATTTGCAGTCTGACCCGCTTCACGTCTGTTTTAATGTCTTTCTCCATTACTTTTCTCCCTTTCCATGATTTTTTCTCTTCTTTACTCCCTCCCTTCCTCTTTCTCCTTGATCCCTCTTTTCTGACTTCCTCCTCTCAGCATTAACCCCACAGCCAGCTTCTTATGTAACAGTCAGGTGACGCTGTGGTTGTTTGGGAAGCCTTAAAGGCCCATGCTCCTTTGGCTTTACACTTAATGAAAGGGTCTGGATTGCATTTTTGACTTTTTAGTAAAAAATCACCCTGTTTTGCTCTCTTTTTTATCATTTTATATTTTAACCAATCACTTCATTTGAAAAAGCAGTATTGGATCGTTTGTTACTAACTGAAGTAATGATTGACACTTACTGCATTCCCACAAGACCTCCCACATACTGTCTTTAAGCATATCATATTGCAAGACTGTGTTGTCTTCATGAGTCATCTTTGATGAGTGACAATCACACTGATTGCGTTGGAAACCCGTGGCGCTCTTACTTATTGTCTACTGGATGGACCCTTTTTTTCAACCAAATGTTGGTCTTATTCCAAATTGAGCAACCTTGGAAGCGTTTGATTTGGGAGTGTTTTCGGTGAAACTATGTCTTTGTGCAGGTGCTGATACCTTCTGAAAATGAGTAGTGGCGGGGGGCATTCCACCCCGGAACTCGCCAGAGGGGGGGAGTCTCAGAAGAGGAAAGACTGTCCGTCAGACCTGCTCGGGCCTAGGTGAGGCAACCATCACTAGAGACTTCTACCACAATTCCACAGCCATCATCAGTATCAGTCGTATTTTCCTTCATTTGCTTTGTCAACTAGTTTGGAGTGGATATTATCACCATCTATTGGTAATAGCAGGGGTGTCAAACTCGTTGACCATATTTTGTGTAAGTGCGGTCCGTGAAGTCTGGGCGAGTTCAGAGGCCCTTGCTAAGGCAAACCTGAGCCAACAGCGAATTCGCAGTATCCTTGGCACTCAGTGACATGAACATGACAGGGGTCACATAACAGGACACTAACTATAAACACGGTGACAGCACGGTAAGTAAACACACATAGGCAACTACCACTACTGCGGGGAATACTAAACAACTATGTTAACTCTAAACACGTTTACTCTAGCCAACGATTAACAAAACAAATACTGCAAAGCATGCTGGGATGCCAAAAGCACTCTCAGCTACGGGAGTGATGTTGGCTTCCGTCATGCCTTAGAATGGTTGAAACTGATTGGATGGGGTGAATACTTGATGGCGGCCCAAACTTACCCGGACACTACCTCCAGCGGCCCCCAATTAAAAGGAGTTTGAGACCCCAGATGTATAGGATATAAATTGACATGTGTTTAGAAGGAAGCCATTTGTTTTTCTGGTGTGGAAGTTCCTCTCATCTTGTCTCTCAGCCCCAAGAAAAGCACGGAAAGGAGGAACCGGGAGCAAGAGAACAAGTACATCGAGGAGCTGGCCGAGTTGATCTTTGCCAACATCAATGATATGGACGACCTGAACGTAAAGCCGGACAAGTGTGCCATCCTCAAGGAGACGGTGAAGCAGATTAGGCAGATCAAAGAGCAAGGTGTGTGTGCGTGTGCATGTGTGTGTGTATGGCACTCTAATGACAGAAATGATGGTGATGAGACAGATGTAGGATCTTATGTAACATCTCCTCTGTGATGTAACGATCATACAAAGTCTGCACAATCTAGCAAGCAACTATCAGCTTCCATTCCTCCTCATGCTCTACCTTCTTCTTTTTCTCCTTTCCGTTTGCTCCTACAGTCATTGAGCTGGAAGTAGCCTGCAAATGAACTCACTATAAAGAAAGCAGCAGATTTTCAGATAGGATTTAGTTATATTGGTGTAGTGTGCAGCAACAGGTCACTTGCTGCAACTACTTTATTTCTCGTTAGGTCCCAATATGTCCTAGTGAGTTAAAAAACACTGTCCAATCAGCATGGCCATCACACAGACTTAGCTCTGGTCCCACACCAGGAATGTCAGCTATGTAGCCTAATGGGGCCATCGAAGGCTTATCGTCCCAGCAGCACAGCTTGGGGTGTGTGTGAGTGTGAGTGAGGGAAGTGTGAGGGAAGCACTGCACCTCCTACCCCCCAGTCTCATGCTGTGAGCATTGAAAATGCTCATTGCCACATCGTTAATGTGTCATGCCTTCTCTTCTGCATATGACTAACAAAGTGTGATTGCAGGTAAACTCGTAACATTTAACACCAGAAATTAAGGAGGTTTTAATACCACACACACACACACACCTGCTGAAAAGTATATAATTTTTATGTGGTTCATGTGCTTTGTGTGAGAGAGTGATAACCTGTGGATGACATGTCTGTAATAAACAATTTTGAATCTTCTTGCTCACATTTAGCTAGTGTTCTTTTAGTTTGTGGTAATATCTATCACAAATGTTTCCTTTTACTTCTTTCTCTAGAGAAAGCCCCGGTGGCCAACACAGAAGAAGTACAAAAAGCCGACATCTCGTCCACAGGGCATGATGTCATTGATAAAGATACTCTCGGGCCAATGATGCTGGAGGTGAGCGACTCAGTCACTGTTAGCAATTGATGGGGATTCATAGCAGAGCAGAGGAGCACAGAGTCACACACGTGTGGCTTGTGAATGCCACTCTGAGTTCACGTTCTCATACCAAACTCAGGTGTAGCATGCTGGTTTCTAAAATCCATCCGTACATTTTCTTCCGCTTATCCGAGGTCGGGTCGCGGGGGCAACCTAAGCAGGGAAGCCCAGAGATCCCTCTCCCCGGCCACTTCGTCTAGCTCTTCCCAGCGGATGCCGAGGCGTTCCCAGGCCAGCTGAGAGTCATAGTCTCTCCAACGTGTCCTGGGTCTTCCTCGAGGCCCTCCTACCGGTTGGACGTGCCCTGAACACCTCCCCAGGAAGGCGTTCGGGAGGCATCCTAACCAGATGCCCGAGCCACCTCATCTGACTCCTCTCAATGCGGAGGAGCAGCGGTTCTACTCCGAGTCTCTCCAGGATGACAGTGCTTCTCACCCTATCTCTAAGGGAGAGCCCAGCCACCCTGCGGAGAAAACTCTTTTCGGCCGCTTGTACCCGCGATCTTCTCCTTTCGGTCACTACCCAAAGCTCATGACCATAGGTGAGGGTAGGAACGTAGATTGACCGGTAAATCCAGAGCTTTGCTTTTTGGCTCAGCTCTCTTTTCACCACGACAGATTGGTGCAGAGTCCGCATCACTGCAGACGCCGCACCAATCCGCCTGTCTATCTCGCGTTCCATCCTTCCATCACTCGTGAACAAGACCCCGAGGTACTTAAACTCCTCCACTTGAGGCAGGGCCTCATCCCCGACCCGGAGATGGCACTCCACCCTTTCCCGGGCGAGAACCATAGACTCGTACTTGGACGTGCTGATTCTCATTCCAGCCGCTTCACACTTAGCTGCGAAGCGATCCAGTGAGAGTAGAAGATCACTGCTCGATAACTCCTACAGGACTACATCATCTGCAAAAAGCAGAGATCGAATCCTGCGGCCACCAAACTGGAAACCCTCAACGCCCTGGCTGCTTCTAGAAATTCTGTCCATGAAAGTAGTGAACAGAATCGGTGACAAAGGGCAACTCTGGCGGAGTCCAACCCCCACTGGAAACGGGTCCGACTTATTGCCGGCAATGCGAACCAAACTCTGACACCGGTCATACAGGGAACGAACCACCTGGATTAGGTGGTCCAATACCCATACTCCCGGAGCACTCCCCATAGTATTCCCCGAGGAACATGGTCGAATGCCTTCTCCAAGTCCAAAAAAAACATGTAGACTGGTTGGGCAAACTCCTATGCACCCGCAAGGACTCTGCCAAGAGTATAGAGTTGGTCCACAATTCCACGACCAGAACGAAAACCACACTCCTCCGCCTGAATCCGAGATTCCACTATCCGGCGGATCCTCTTCTCCAGAACTCCTGAATAGACCTTACCAGGAAGGCTGAGGAGTGTGATCCCACGACAGTTAGAACACACCCTCCGGTCCCCCTTCTTGAAAAGCGGGACCACCACCCCGGTCTGCCAATTCAGGGGCACCGACCCTGACGTCCACGCAATGCTGCAGAGTCGTGTCAACCAAGACACGCCCACAGCATCCAGGGCCTTAAGGAACTCTGGGTGGATTTTCATCCCCCCCTGGGGCCTTGCCACCAAGGAGCTTTTTGACCACCTCGGTGACCTCAGCCCCAGAGATAGGAGAACATGCCTCAGAGTCCCAGGGTTCCAGAATATCTTTAAAGCCATCTGGAAGTCGTTTTCTATGGTCTCTCCAAACTCCTCCCATGTCCGGGTTTTTGCCTCAGCGACCGCCAGAGCTGCAGACCGCTTGGCCTTCCGGTACCTGTCAGCTGCCTCCAGAGTATCATGGGCCAAGATGGCCTGATATGACTCTTTCTTCAGCTTGACGGCATCCCTCACCACTGGTGTCCACCAACGAGTTCTGGGATTACCGCCACGACAGGCACCGACCACCTTACCCACAGCTCCGATCAGCCGCATCGACAATGGAGGCACGAAACATCGCCCACTCGGATTCAATGTCCGCTGCCTCCCTCGGAACATGTTCAAAGCTTTCCCGCAGGTGGGAGTTGAAACTCCTTCGGACAGGGGACTCTGCCAGGCGTTCCCAGCAGACCCTCACAATGCGTTTGGGTCTGCCAGGTCTAACCGGCATCCTCCCCCACCATCGGAACCAACTCACCACCAGGTGGTGATCAGTTGACAGCTCCGCCCCTCTCCTCACCCGAGTGTCCAAAACATGTGGTCGCAAGTCCGACGACACAACCACAAAGTCAATCATCGAACTGCGGCCCAGGGTGTCCTGGTGCCAAGTGCACATGTGGACACCCTTATGCTTGAACATGGTGTTCGTTATAGA